>CCAG010011762.1:0-42745 GCA_001077435.1 Glossina morsitans morsitans | reverse complement strand
ATTGGAGAGCCCATCAGGAAATCGACATTTTCGACCTTTGCGTATTGTATGTATTTCGTCGTTACCAACTCAAGGTTGAATGTTATTTTTTATCACGTCCATCTGTTCTTTTATTCATATACGCTGTGTTCGAGATTTGCCGATTCATTCAATCATTACAAGCTGAAATGAGAAGCGGCAAAGTGTACTGCAGATATTCCCAGAAAACAATACTCTTGCAAACAGCCCGAGCTCAAAAGGTGTTTAATTAATTAGTGCTTGCTTGCATAAACACACATAAACAACCATACCACAGAACTGACCATTCTACGAAATTGCAAAAATAAATCGCAATAGTGAAATTTTTGCGCATCAATACACGCACATATAAATGGATTGTTTTTTTCTTTCCACTCTGAGTCTCTTGCGTGAATTACGTTCTTGACGCTTGGCATTATTTTCTTATGTTTTCATATGGTTTTCTGTTCTTGTTATTATCGTGGAAATTAATTGCATGGCAGCGTTAATTAACATTTCAATGAAGGAGTGAACTAAGAAATTTGAACTTCGTTACGTATTATTGAACGAAAGTTGGACGTCAGGTCGCGTAAAACTAACGTCACGCCCTAATAATATAATAATCTTGGAATCTTTCTTTGGACGAGAGTTTTGCCGAAATCTAAAGATCAGACCAGCAGTGTGTCCGGCTCTTTCATTTGAACTCGGAATGAGTGGAACGGCTTTTATGCTTGTGTTGCAAAAGCAATAAAATATTGAATATATCTCTTCCCTGAGCGACATGAATATATAATAAAAAAAAAAAAAAAAAAAATTAAATGAAATTTTATCTCAAATTAAAAATTTTTCTCATGAAAATAAATAAATAAATAAAATTGCAACAAAATATCTGTATGATGAAAGTCACCATATAAGGAGTGTGTTCACTTCTTTCTTTCATTTCTTTTGCATTAAGTGAAAGCGAAACATGACTTTTTGTATGCAGTATTATCTGCTTTTGGGTAAACGACGTATATATTTACAAGATGCATGTTGCACTGCAAACGCGACCGTATATATGTGAGCTTATGTTTGCCTCATAGACTCAGTGTATGCGTGGACAAGTCCAAGCATATCACAATGTGGCAAAACAAGCGACAGCATCACCAATAACTTCATAGTGTAATATTACACACGCATTATATTTTCGTCGCTGGTCTTCTGCTGATGATGATCGTGTCGTTGTATTCAGGTTCATGCCGCAACAGCAACAGCAACAGCAATAGCAATGCCACGGTTTCGATAAACACCGAAACAAGCAAATTGTACATTATAGCTTCAAACGTTTTTTTTTTGTTTTTCTGTTAAACTAAAATATCTTGTCGAAGGTGTCGGGAGACGCACCGCCGAAACACTTTAAATGTAAATACCACTGTAGTAGAATGAAATAAACGTTAGTTTGCTTGCTTGAGTTATGTTAGAAAACAAGGGGAATGAGTACAAGGGAGACGCGTTCGTTCAGTTCGTTGAGTATTTTGAATTCGACTTGGGTTTGCTTACGTCTTTCGCACTTGTTTCATTTCAAAATTTATTTCATATCAAGTAACATAAGAGATTTTCATTTCTTTCAGTTTTTTTCTTTTTTCTTTTCTTCTGCTTCTTTTTATCCATAATCAAAACGTTGTTGTAATGGCCGTTTTTTGTTGTTTAATTTTTACTTAATTTTTTTTATATTTCTTCTTTTTGCGGTGACTTTCCATACATTTGTGTGTATGCAGTAAGTACGTTCGCATTACAGCTTCGATGCCGGTGTAAATCTTAATATTGGCATTTAATTTATGCTGAGAAATTGAAGCTTAATTTACACACAGTAAAAGTCTCTCATTTCTTAGTTATATTTTATTCATCTTTTTGCCTTTTCTTCTTCTTCTTCTTCAAGTAAAATTAAAATAAATAAATAAACTTTCACTTAATTGTTTCAAGCGTTTACATATATATGAAAAGCGTAAACATAGCGAACATAAAATATATTTTTGCAATCAAAAATTTAAAATACAATTTGTGTCTCCTTGTGTGTAACGGAAACATCTATGATGTGAGCCGCCATACCATGCAATCGTGAGACTTGAGACTTTTCTGTTCCTTCAATTGTACTCCACACCTTCACACACAGAAAATAGGGTCATATATGATGACATTCAATTATTATATTTTAACTGTGCAGTTGATTACCCTTTTGTCAGACAGTCGTCTGTCTGACAAAAGCATTTAGATTTTTATCTAAGTTAAGTTAGCACTTTTTTCGCCCTTACTAAAACAGCATAGAGATGACGGTGTTCCAGCGTTGTTAAATGTTTCTAAAGGGCAGAAATATGCTTTGGAAACAACATCACCGTTGACAAATTATACCTCAACTGGCTGGCTTATCGTGCATGTAATCCAGCATTACATTGCTATGAGTGATTGGTGGATAGGTGGATGCGAAGAGCAAAGACACACTTTCTTGACGCCGTATACCTGCTAGGATTCTAATTATGTTCGTTATTCGGATGCCGTAATTAGCGGTAAATGCAAGGTTATAATATCTAGCGCTGACCCAGTTGGCTTACCCAAGACAAACTGTTTATAATAAAGACTTTTTAGACGAAAACGATGTTTATGGGTAAACGGTAAAAAAACCAGAGAGCAGAGCAGTTCTCGTCTTCTCCGCTTGGGTTGTACTTTATGAACTTCCAATCTGCTTGCAAGAACTTCCAATATTGTCGCCAGGTTTGAGACCGTATTCTCAATGTTTGACGAATAGAGAAACACAGACGAACTTATCTTAAATTTATTACAGGGACTCTAAAGTTTCTTTGTTAAGGTTGCAAACATTTTAACAAAGTGAATATACCAAGACGAACATAAAAACCTTAAGAGGACATTCAGAATCGTTAGCGAAATTCAGACATCTTTAAAGTAAAGTAAAATCGTGAACAACGTTGAGCTCTTGTGGTACTAAGCACGCTCGCAAGTCCTTGCAATGTCCTATAGAGGTATGTTCCTCTTGTAAGTAAAGACTTGTAGCAAATGTATCGAACATACATTTTTGACTTTGGCAGTCGTTTACTATTTTTGCAAAGGAAGAACAACTAAAAGTTGATTCGTTTGTTTGTCAACGAACATCTTATGCGACATCAGATAACAGAGGCGGCTGCTCTAAAGAGATTTATTACCTTATATTAAATCCTTGTAATAACACTTGAAAAACGTAACTCCTATAAGCAGACAAACAAATGTACATACTTTTTTATATGAAAATGCAATAATTTTTAGCGGCAATAAGCTGGTTTTACTGCTTCGTACAAGTTTTCGATTTAATAGACGTTTTTCATAAGTTTTTCTCTTTCGATGAAAACAAAACATAAATTTCACTTTCCCGTTAGTCTTGAAAGTACTTTAAAAGATTGCATACATGAGTGCGATAAAGGCTTTGGCGATTTTTCCCAGTAAAACCAGAGTTCAATAAACCCAACTTAACTTTATTCCCGTTCTGCACAAGACATGGACGTTGTACTGCAATTTGGCAAATTAATTGCGTACTTATTGACGATCAATCCCCTGCTTAAATGCAATAAGTGGCAATTAAGTAATGAATAGAGAGGTAAAAAAACAGGTAACGAGTGATATCAATACGCACACTAATTAAAACTATTGCACCACAAGCTTGGTGGTAAATGTGAAAGGAGCCATCAATTGATTGGCGTTGTTACCGTAACTATTGTGCGATACGTTTACTTGTTACTCATGACTTACTCATTAAGTATTTTTCTTTTTCGATGTTAATTTATCCAAGCAGTAATGTGAACTTAACACAAGGTCTCAAACTGACCCGAATTCCTTCTATATCCATCAACTACTCTCTCCACTTTACTGCCTTTTAGTGCGAAACGTTTACACGTGCTAAGGTTTCTCCTACGTATTGCCTAAGCGGACGTAAAAGAATGTAGCAAAAAAATTACTCCTTGTCACCTCAAATTGTAACAATTAATCTCCAATCTTGTTTTTGTTGTTAGCCAATTATCCTCCATTCGCGGTTTCGTCTCATTTGCTCTTCACATCTATTCTCATTACTCATATGCCTTCTAAAGCAAGTAGAATCAACTAATCAACATACCACAGCATATACAACATTGCATTGCAATAGGAGTAACATACACATGCAAACGTAATGAAATTTATTACATTTATAGAACAAGACATTGATTTCGCAGGCATCAGCTAGATATGAACTGGTTCTGCTTGCTTGTGTGTCGCATCTAGTTACTAAAATTAAACTTTCAAAATTACATTTAAAACCAACTTAAAATTGATGACTTCGGTATTTGTAGTGAACCAAATTCCAAAACATGATAGCAACAGGGTGTGTGAAACAAGCATTCCTCATCTTTGTCCTGCACTCTGTGTATGTGTGCGTGCTCTTATTTACGTTTCATTGAATGAGTTAAATTCTAATATAGCTTAAGGCAGCGAAAGTCCAGAATAGCTGACCTCGAATTAAAGGGATAGATAAGGAATCACCTTAAAAGGAACCCGAGGAAGCCTTAACCGTAGGAGTATTTCGGTGCAAGCATTCCTCAATCTGCTAATCTGTTCATACCCAAACTGTGCTGCTCAGGGGCATCAAGAAAAGAAATTTTCTTACCGCGAAAGTTCGTGCTGCGCTTAGAAGAAGTATTTCTAGGAAGAATAGATCTCGCTTGACCAAGACATATGCATATAGTTCATATGTTACGACGAATTTGCAAATGATTACAGAGTAATGCATAGTATTTCAAAAAGGTCTTAACAAAGCTGCATAGGGAAATGCGAGAAAAATTAAATCGTGCGTAAGCTTTAATGCGGTCTTTTATCAAAGTGTAACAGTCGTGAGTGCTTCAGCTTACTGGCTAAGTGAGAAATATTCGTTTGAAATGATGGCTTGATGTGCAATAGATGAGCAAATGTAGATAACGCCGCAACCCGAAGGTTGATGCGAATAGCGGCCACCTGCACTTGTACAAGTCTATAATATTTTATGTTTATGTGTAATCATACACCGCTCAATGGAAACTTGAAGGCTTTTTTATATAACACAAAAAAAGAAAGAAGGAATGCATTGACGCGTTGACAAAAATTGCTTTTAGTCTTATATTAGAAAAGTGAGGGCAATAATTCAATAATTGATAGTGACAGGTCTGTGCCCGCGAGAGTAAAGCGTAACCTCTCCGCTATCGCGCTATTATTATTATTATTGTAACTAAACTACTGGAAAGGGGAGTTGCGTTCATACTGCGTTACTCTCTCGTAAACCCCACTTCGATTACTTTCGAGCTAAAGATTATTGGGCCAAGTTGCCCTGATCTGCAGTCGGAAGCTTCTGTCCGCCAGCCTCTACACAACAGCTCCTCAATCATTTTGAGCCACAAATGCCACCCATTTCTAGAAAATAAATAAATAAATATATAAACTAACACTGTATGTATAGTATGCCGGCATTTATGTGGCATTGCACAACACTTTCACGCGCATTTTTTTTACTTTTTCTTTGTTTTAAAATTTTTATGTACATACATGCATTTTTAAATCGCAATGCGTTCATTATCTAGTTAAACCAAGTTTTTCATAGTCAATGACATTTTTATGCCCGAACCATGGGTTCACCCACAGAAATGACTTGGAGTGATGGGAAACTCTATCAAAGATTGAGCGGAAATCTAAAGGCTTTTAACAATCCATTCACAGCGACAGCAAATGCTCATTGGAGACCACGTAAACTACACGTATCGTTCATATGGACACCACGGGAAATTCATTCAGTGCTTCCCTTGTTGAAATTCCTACACTCGCAACACGTGGGTTAGCAAACCGAAACATTCTTAGTTCGAATTTAGAATCAAAATGCCTTCGATTAGCAAAATAGACGCATATGTACATATTTATATGAGGTGTACTGCTTCACAATATAAAATACATTTGTAATAAGCAAAAATATTATAGTCGCGCAGAGTCGACCAAGAATTATGTCTTTTTAATTTCCTCATCGACTGTCTTACCATACCCCGTCTTGGTGCGGCGAATTCTTATGTCAAGTTACTTAGATTAGAAAATAATTTTGAATTGCTTGGGATAGTAAAAAATGGATCCGTCCTAGATTCTTCTCGATGTTACATACATTTGTGCAAACTTATTGTGCCCTTTCGCACAAGTTTCTGAGGGTGCAATAGTGCGTAAACACGATCCTGAACAAGTTTGCTTCTCACAGTGACGCCGCTAACAATGTGATAAAAACCACACGCACGCATATAAGTGCATCTATACATGCCAAACCCACGCTTGTTAAATCATCAATAACAGCAATTACTCAACAAATCTCTATAGATAATTTACCGCAGTGTTTAAACGCAACCGCTGTCCATTCATTCATTTTAAAGTAACGTTTACTGTCGTTTTACTAGGCTTGTGATTTGCGTTTGCTAAGATTTATATTCAGTGCTCAAACGAACGCTAGTTATTGATTGAATTATTTCTCATTTGTTTCTTTATTTTATTTTTAAATGTCATTTATCATCCTTGCATACATATATACATATATTAAATAATAAATCCCATTATTTTAGGGCAAAGTACTCACTTTTATCAGATTTTAAACAGTTAGTCCGATGTTTGTGTGTGCATTGCATGTCTTTCTGAACATGAAAATATGGAGATTGTATAAAATATTGTTACTATCTTCAGAAAGGCTTCTGCAATAAAGTTTTGTACACTTTAGTAGCATCAGTGTAACGAACCACTCAAGTTCGTGTAGATTAGGACGTACACCGGTTACGTGACAATCCGGTACTTACTCAAGTATTCGAAATACTTCATCAATTCATTCATCAAGACATAACTTTTGGTCAGACACATGCCAGCAACGCTTTAAATGTCAGCTGAATAGACACACACACACACTGTTTCTAAAGTAGTTTGACATTGACTTGTTATAAAAACTATAGCTTTTAATTAAAATCGAAAGCAAAATGGATGTAATTTAAGTTCCACTCCCCATTTTCTCTTCTTTTGTCCGAGGAAAACTATTTTTTAAGTTTAAATTTGCATTATATCGCAGTCAGCTTTCTACGAAACATGAGTACCCGAGGAACGTTGGAATGAATGAATGAAGGAATGAACGCAATGTTGAAATAATAAAATTTATCGAATTTTACACATGCATGCATTATTTGTTAAGAGTATTTCAATCAAAAGAAATGGAGTCAATCACACTGAAATAGTAACAGAAGTATCTCCCTTTACTCCATTGATTTGCCATTACCAAGTAAATTTCATCGTAAAACGCCAGATGGGTTTTTCCAGTAATGCAAGTGTATCGGCCTTGCATGTAGGCAAAAATATGCACACAATGACGTTGATTCAACCTTACTCATCTTGCAAAAATATTGAATAAATCATCAAATAGAAAATAGGCGTCGATCTATAAATGTCTCTGCTTCTGTGATTTACTATATTTTCTAAAATTAAAAGCTCGGTCTAAGTAGGGCAACTGGTCCGGATTTAATATAACTTTAGTTCATTAAATACATTGACTGTGTAAACAACAACAAAATTACATCAAGTACGAATGAAATATTCTGCAGCATAGGTACAGGCGAAAGCAGAAAATATTCCTATCTGCATGAAAGTTAAATAGTAGGAATTATTTTCAGATTATGTACGGAGTGGACATGTGAAAAAACGACATCAAGCGAAAAAATTTGTGTAAAATGTAATCACAATTAGCTGCCACTTAGGATAGATAGAGGATAAATAATAAAAATATTTTTCCTAAAATGGCATTACAACACCAGATGAGGGTCTCTGTACGACACTAGTGCATCCTGTTCAAATGGATAGAAGCAGCTGCATCACTTCATGACTTCTTCCAATTATTCAACAAATATTGTGTTTTTGCTTTTACTTACCAATGGATATGATTATGACTTGTGACAATATGAATTTGCCACCGGTTAGCTTAACTGGTTGCATGGATATGAAGACATGTCCGATAGAATTTCAATAAAGACTTTTTATTAAATATCTCCTTAAAAATTACCAAAAGCTATTCATTGCGTTAAATTTTTATCACGAGTTGCTATGAGCTCCCTTGAGCTGATGACCTCTTTGGAACCACGTTGTTTGCTCTCGACCATACCTTGCAATGCTCTACTTTGACAGAATCACAAATTATCGGCAACTACACCCAGCCCTGGAGCCGCAGTTTGAGGAAATCTGTTTTAACGCGTCGCTCAACCCACTTTGCACACAAAGCATATCAAACTGTTTATACGTCGCGTTTTGTTGCATACTTCGGAGTGTACAAGTAAATACAATTCAATTCATATAAAACAATATGTTGTGTAAATAAAATTTTGCATGAATAACGCGTAATTTAACATCTCTATGGCCCTTAGGCAGGTGCAAATTCGTCGAATTCGGGAAAACACAAACTATTGTTTTTATTAAAAGGTAACAATTGCTACGTTTCGCTGCTTGTTTCGGTTAAAAATAATAAACAAACAAATTTTGCAACCGCCTCTTGTTTCGATCGTAAGCAGATTAAATATTTCCATAATGTTATAGGTTACCTGAACATAGGCAACGGTAATCGCTGCGCTTTGCAGAATATCGTATATTCAACAGCGATTTGTAGGATTAAATGCTAATATAAATAAAATTGACAAAAAAAAGGGAAATGATTTTTCATTGCCTTTATTTTAATGCTCTAAGATTGGCTTTCCAACCAAAATGAATTAAACGCGGTTGTCTAAATCAAAACCTACACACATCTTCTCAAAAGCTAATTGAACGACAACTATGAAAAAGGAAAGTGGATGGCATTTTTTTAGATTTCGAACTATGCATGCAACGATTTAATTACATTATTAACCCAAGATATCCCTGTTACTATACAAAATGATTATTTTAATTCATGTTAGTGATTCATTCGGTGATGTTCATCCAACTTTTTTTGTCCTAGAATTTACCTCTTTAGTTGCATAATATAATGCATATGATGTCTCGTTACTTCATAAAGAGAATTTGAAGGGTTGGAAGTCAAGTAACTAGCTAAAAAGCTTGTTTCTCGTTTATCTTTTTATCGACATTCGCGTGTCTGACCATATTCCGATTATCCCTAGCGCGTTCCTGCGAAAACTGAACGCTTGTTTGTTGACTTAAGCTAAAGAAAGAGCATTGTAAGAAGAATCACATAAATTCTTTCCTCCTATTGATAAATAAGAAAACCAACTATCGAGCGGTACGGCACATATAAAAGAATTGTCCAATTTAAAATTTTTCTCTATTTGAATGGACAATATAAAACACCCGATTAGGAAACTCGCGGAAAGGATTCGTTAAATGCATGTCCTGACGATTTCCAGCACACATTTATATGTATGTACATACACTTGTTTTATATTGTTCATTCAGAATCTTCATGCAGCTAATATTTAAATTAAAATCGACAAAGAATTTCTTATTCTTCTTGGTTTCGATCTCCTTCTCAGAACTTTTGTATTTCTTTTGCATTTGCATATGCTTGTGTTCCGCAATCAGGATGAATGTTGCTTAAAAAGAAAACTCTTTCCTATACGAACGCAAGTACACACAAACACATTCGCACACGTGTTCACAATTCATAAAAGTCCCTGCTTGTTTTTTTTTCCCCCGCATCCTGTATGTGGAGAATTGATTCCTTTGTTTACGAAAACAATAAAAATTTATTGCGAATAATTTTTTTCTTTATTTTTCTTTAATTTTCATAGTTCTTTTTATTAAATATTTTTCCCTCTTTAGATTCCTTATATATTGCTAAACTCCCATTCAGTTAGAATAATCGAAAAGTTTCCGCACTCAATGGCCGCCTGGCTGCACATTCGCTATCGAGACAATCTAAAATAATTTCGAATCAATGAAGTGAAGATTTCTTAACTAATTTTCAGCCATCTTTTGATCGAGTCAAAGAGATGAACTATGATGAATGGGATATACGTGATATGTAATTTATATTGAAATTCACCTTAAATAGGGTTTAGTACAAGTAGTGAAAATTTGGCAAAGTGTGATCTTTATTAAGCCTACTTCATGTGTTCCGCATTTTTAAAGTAAAATATTTCAAAAATCCATTACTATATCAAGTAATTCTTAGGTTCATTAGCATCTTTGTGTGTGAAGCGTTTATGAACTTTCGCTTTTTAGCTTTTTGTTTTGGTTCAGTCAATCATTTCGTTTCGTTTAAAATTCAGCTTCCAAATAACTTGGTTCGATAATGGAATATTTATTTAAGACGCTTAACACATCTATCCGCAAGCATCATTTACATAAAACGCAAATAACGCATGCAGCATAAATACATTTTCGCACTGATATATTAAACATAAGTAAAACAAATTTCACTACTCAAGTCAAAGCAAACACAAATCATATTCAGAGTGCGAAAAAGAGAGGAAAGTTGGAAGAAGAAAGGCTAAGCACGTCAAAAAAACGTCAGTTATAATAACAAAAGAAAACAATAAAAGACTAGGAAAAAGAAAAAAAAAAGAAAACAAACCGCAAGTTATTTTACATCTACCGCGAGCAGTACTTTTCGCTTAGATGAGTCGTCTACATATTTAACGTCACTTTTTACCATCGATTGAAAACAGCGTCAAGTTGTTCTAACTTATCGATTTCAAATCTCCCGAAAGCGTTCGCTATATTCTTCTAGGCTGGTTCATTCTTCTTCTTAATATTAAGCTCGATAAGAAAGTACAGTCTTGCAAATACTTTCCCACACTTTTAGTCAGTCGTTCTAAGTGAAAAGTACTGCATGTAGGTATAGATGTCTTGCGGTTTTCGGTTGCATTTTAAATGCGCAGTTGTTATGGCCGTTAACAACGTGTATAAAATACTCACGTATTCTGATAGAAAGCAAAGTAAAATAAATCAGGTCGAAAATATACAAACTTAAAGAAACTTGACAAAAAAACGATTTCGTTTCGATTTCATAAAAAAGTCTGTCGTCTTAACAGCATACATGCTGTAAATAAAAAGACTGCAAAGTCTGCTATCAACGTCCTGACCACAATATCATCAGGAATTTAAACCGAAAAGCAAATTTTTTTAAAACAAATTTTATAATTATTTTATTTTTAATTTTATAGAAACAAAGAGAAGATTCGAATAAAACGAAAAAAGAAAAAAACAAAAACAATATAACCACAACAAAATGCTGTTTACATAAGTTAAAGTGAAAATGGAAAACACTTAAAATTATGCATAAATGATTCGTGAAAACAAAAAAAAAAAAAAAAAACAAATAAATTAGAAACGATTTTTGCATGCAGGCTTTCGAAATAGCGAAATGAAAATGTAGGGAAATGCATCGGAAAGAAGGTGAAAAGGCAAATGTCTTATGAAGAAGTACAGGGAAGTAAAGGGAGAAGAAATGTAAAATGAATCTCTGGAATATCCGTAAAGCTTAAGCTGTAAAAGAGTTAAATAAAAATGAAAATAATTAAAAAATGAAATAAAAAAAACATTTTTTAAGTCAAATGAATGTTTAAGACGCGAAGTGCAAGACGTGCGATAAACACGATTATATGAATATGGTGTTAAAGGGAGAATGGGAGAATGGGAGAATGGG
Source organism: Glossina morsitans morsitans (assembly GCA_001077435.1). Classification (NCBI taxonomy): domain Eukaryota; kingdom Metazoa; phylum Arthropoda; class Insecta; order Diptera; family Glossinidae; genus Glossina; species Glossina morsitans. The sequence continues at coordinate 31,089 of CCAG010011762.1, read as the reverse complement.
AGAATGTTTTTAACAAAAGCATTAGCTGCTAACCTTCAATGGATGTAAATAACAAAATATATGCGCACAGAAATAAATTATTGACAGATGGAGGAAATTATTTATGAAGAAATGTCTTTTGACATAAGATTCCATGAATGATTAATAAAATGGTTTAAACTTGACTTCGGATATCTGTTGATGAAGCAATGATGAAAGGCGCATTTCGATTTTCGCAATATTTCGAACGATAAAAAAAAATACAAATAAATTAAATAAACTAAGACAATTTATAAATATGTGTTTGTATTATTATATGGTTCGTTGCTTCTAAGACTTATCGTTATTTGTCGGCGCGTAATTTTCCAATATTCTTCTATGTCTAGAAAGGAAATACTTTTTCTTCTTCTTCTTTTTTTTCTGTGTGTTGTAGAGAGTTTTAACCTAAATAACTTAAATCTGTTGTAATCGGATGGTTTATCGTCTGCTTTGCTTATATCCCGAATATGCCAATGATTGGGCAACGGGAGCACTGTACGCACCATGCGAGTCCCAACCGCCGCCACCGCCCGAAGACCACCCACCGCTTGATGCTCCTGAACTCCAACCTGAACTGCCACCGCCCGAATTTTTACCACCGAATAGACCACTCAGACCCCCTAGAAGTCCACCGCCTCCGCCGGAACCAATTTGACCTAAACCACTACTAGCTCCAGCAGCCAAGGCCATAAAGAACGCAATCACTGACACGACAAGAGCCTTCTTTGCCAAGAACATCAAGCCGAACAGAGCTCCAATCATTAGCACAACAAATTTAACGCCAACACCCATTAGAATGGGTAACAACTTCTTCAAAAGTTTCTTCTTTTTTAGACGAGGTTCGACAAGCAGTTCCCGAAAATCAGCCTTAATATCTTCAGGTATGGCTCGAGCCACAGACCGGGCAGCGTTGGCGAAATTAAAATTCAGCGAACGTTCAAAGAGGAAATTTTTTACATTCTCCATCAAATAGTTGCTCATCTCGGTGGTGCGCGCCTCTACTGTAGGCGCTGTTTCCACCGCTAACGCATTTTCATCAATTGCCTTCGCCTGGCGTCCCTCACTGTCTCGCAGTAAAGTAATGCCGCCAAAAATTTCAATTTGCGGTTTTTCGAAAAACGATTTTGCTTTACGGTAAAACTGCAAAAAAAATGGAGCACAAAGTAGGGAAAAAATTAATAATTTAAACAATTTGCAATTTATTATATTAATTGCGTTGCCGCATATAAATTCATTGCTCTCACATATATAATACTTTTTTGCTATGGATCCTAATATCCAGAGATACGGATGACAAGAGATACGAATAGCTTGCTTGTATTGGCCCTAACTAAGCGTATTAATTGTCTTTGGCAAAACCAAAGTGCAATCGCTTCGTTTATATTTAGTTTCGTGCCCGAAAGTGGAGAACAAGAAGAACAACTTAAGCGAAAGAGCTACCGACTTCACTTGCCATTAAGCAATGGCTTTACTTCAATCTCAAAATTAGCGTTTGCAAGAATTCTCCAAATTTTTTCAATGGGGTTTTTTGCATTATGTGGAGGTGTACAAATTTTTAATTCATAGGGTGTTAACTGATTGAATGTAATGTTTCGATTCAAAATTGAACTGGAGTTGAACTCCATCCCATACTGCAACACCAGGCAGCAGTTAATAGGAAGGAATTTTGCCTTATATTTGATTTTCCAATACCGCGTTGCTGCCAGCTCTCATCAGGTTCATATGATCGCAACCGTTGCGCTTTCCAATTGCTCTTAATGGCTTCTTTGCTGCGGTGGCGAAAACGAAATTACAAGCGCCATAAGCGCAAGAATTTCATATCGTGTACTTTCGTGATGCGTTCTACTGTGTAGCGTTTAAAAAACCGGTTCGCAAAAACCTAGCTAGAGGCATGGATGGCGCGATGGCACTGAAGTCTCGTTTTTAGGCATGTCTGCAGATGGATTCAGGACGCAATAGTCTACCAAGACTGACTACTCCATTTTATCTTTCTATCGCTAACAAAAGATAAGATCGCTTCTGTTTTAGGTAAAGGAATAACAAGTTTGTTAGCATATTAGTCCAGTTATTCGACTGGCGGTAAATATAACTTAGATAATATAGGAATTGCGTGACGTTCAAGGAGTTCGCTAATCTGTGCATTTATTTCATTCATTCAATTCAATCTCATTCTCACAACTGTCTCAATTATTAGGCTTAATATTTTTTAGACCATCTACATCGACCGCCTGGTGTTGTTCTCCCCAGTTTTAATGTCCCAAAAATGTGGAAGTAGATCAACTCTTTGATGAGCGAAGTTCACATTCGTAGCGATTACTTACGTTTTGCTTGAATTTAAAAATTTAATCGCGCACAAACACGTGTACAAACCTCGAACAAATCCCTTTCAGTAATAACAAGCTCAGCTAAAGGTAAAGAGAAATGGCTCAACTGCTGTTGTTTATTTAATTTTCTTGAATTAAATTCAAACTCAGTCAATGAATTAATTTACTTCTCGAACAAAGGCCAGCAGGACTCAATTTTGTTTTCAACTGCCTGTAATACGAATAAAACAACATTACCTGATCGCCCAACTTCTGCCTCAGTCGAGCGTAATTTCTCTTTCATAACTTTTTACAAAAAGTTGCTTGAACTGATTTATTAAATATAGGAACACATATCGATTCCTGACAATTAATGATGTCGACTCAGAAAATATGCAGTGACAGTAAAAGAAAATAAATGACATTGAAACCGTACAGGTATTGCGCGAAAAATGCGAAAAGTGTAACGATATCGCGCTTTGATATAATTATGCGAACTAAGTCGGAATTAAAAAGAAGTAAGCCTTTAAAGCAATCATTGGTGCAATCATGGTTGCCAAACCACCAAGCGACCAAGTCCAGTCGATATCCGCGCCTCCACTTGTCGGGCATTTTACATTACGCAAGCAATACCTGCGTAAGCATTGAACGCAAAGCATTTTCCATTTGAGAATTAAGAGTTCAGCTCATCCTGATTGATTCGTAACTAATGTCAATTTAATTTAAACTCCAGTTTAAAGTGATGGCCGTTAACCTAACCTTGTACCACCAACATTATTACTATCGATCTTTGCAAAGTCCGCGTAGCTTTCATTTGGAGAAAGAAAAACATTTTCATTGATTTATTCCTGAGTTCGCATTACTGCACATTAGGTGAGTGAAAAGTTCACTTTTCCACGCAGTTTGAAAGTTCGTCTTTCTTTTTTTAATCACTTTGTGACATTGTAATCCCATGCAAACACAGCATTGCTATCATTGCTATCAAACCATTTCTTTCTAAGTAAATATTGTTATTATTATTGTTATTGGGTCGAAGTTTACATTTGCTTTGGTCACGCACTTAATTACTTATGTATCCGTACCGTTAATTGTAGACACGAGATTGAATCAGCTTCCAGGCATTCGCTGAATGCAGCTGTTGGTGTCGTTGTCTGTTCTACATTATTATCCTTAATGGGATCAGCCAGGACTACGTTCGTTAAGACGGCGAGTGCACACGTTAAAAAACTTAGGATTTTCATTTTCATTTTCATTTTTAATTTTTATTTTGTTATTTTTATTTTTTCTTTACTTATCTACAATAGATTTTTTGGTATATTTTTTGTTGCAGATCTTCCCGGGAAACAACAACAACACCGCACACTACACTTAACTCCGAATATCACCGAATTTACTGTGTGTGTTCATTCGCATGGAACAAGTTAAGGTTTGATAGGTTTTCGGCCAGGTCAGGCTGTTTTTAAAGAGTCTCAAACAATCAACGACGAAATTTCGTATAATTATGCACAAAAAAAACAAAAAGAAAAACAAAAAAAAGCAGAAAACGAAAATCACTACATACACGGAGGGATTTGGTTATTTTAACGCTCTTAAAATGTTGTACGCCCTGTCTCGCGATACCTGCGTATGACAATAAGTAATAAGAAAATACCAATAACAATAGCACATCACTCACATACGCGAATCGAGGTTGGCTATCGCCATCTTTTAGCACTTCACGTAAAAACGTTATCAATACCGGTAAACTATAGAAAGAAAAAAAAGGTAAAAATCTCTAGTACGCATGCTCACAACACTCAAACCTGCGCAGTAAATAATGCTTCCCTGTGAAACGAACACATGTTCACATGTTCGACATGTGTATATCTAGTACAAGCAATAATGAGAGTAAACTCAATTGTGAGCAAGAAGCTCGTGAAGTTTAAAGTAAAGATTTCCGCATATCTCCTCTCAGCTCGAATGTGTTTACTCTTTATATTAAGGGCCTTAATAGTTTTTTACTCTTCTCTTTTTATCGTTTTCTTTGAATTAACCGTTAACTTGCTATGTGCGTTAGCACACATGCTGGCTTACCCCGGCCCGTGCCGTCGACAGTCATAATCATAAAATTAATCATTAATCATGTGCATAGCTGTTTAAAAGTTACTTTAGTTGTGCTCGTACGAATGAAAGTTTCTTCTTATGTTCGTTCGATAATACAGTTACCATAAAAACGATATGTCGTCGCTGCCGTGGCCGTTGCCGTTGCCGTTGCCGTTGCCACTGCCGCTGTTGATATTGATGCTGATGCTGATGCTGATGCTGATGCTGAGCGTATTTTTTCATTATATGTAAGTATTCATATATTTTTATATAACATCATGCATGTGTTCAAGTTAAGTTAAACTCAAGGCCTTTAATTTTCTTCTTTTTAACATTAAGCGTAGAAACAATAAATAATAATATAATATGAAAAAAGGTATTGTGGTCAGTTTAGGACGACCGATAAGTTGAGATGCATATATCGTCAGAGAATAAGAGAACAGTTACTACACTTGGTTTGGATTACGTTTCTTAACGTGTCATTGCCATTGTTAAAGTGCTAAAGCCACTCTTTATTTAGATGTACGCGATCATTATGTAACGTGTTTCATCATTTCGTTTATTGTCACTAAGATCACAAAATTACTGCATTTTATTTTGAATAATTCAGGCTGTGTGATGGAAGTAAGTATTCCATCGTTTGTGGTGGTTGTGCTCAAAAAATAGCCACTCAGCAATCCACGGGAAATGCCCAGTCATCGTTCTCTCTGTAGCGCGGCTTTTTGGGAGAATATTGCAACGCATTCATGTCGACTCGAATGTTTTTTTGAATTCATCAATGGGGGAGTGACAAACGGAAAAGTCGGAAAAAAAGGAGAACGAACGTGGCGATATATTCTCAAAGGATGTAAATGAAAATAGAGCAACGTTGTGGAGATATCTTCTCCTCATATTAGAGAGGAAGCAACATTTTTTCATTTATAAGAAGAAGTCACACATATCTAAGTGGTTTGGTTTATTTATAAAAGATTTTTCAAGCGATCCGTACGTATTGAGAAATTATATGTAAGCTGCTGGGCGTTCAAGGGATGTAACTGCATGTTTAATGTACAAATTAGGGTGTATCTGTACTTTCTCTTTCAAGCAAAAAAACTCATCAGAAACTCATCATTTAAACAATTTTACAAGCTTTCCCTATACACGATACATCGTACTGGACATGCAGACATTTTAACGAATCTTCAGATTAGAAAAGTATTTCCACACTTTACGGCAAACTCTCTTCGAGGAGTCCGTGCTGCATTATTACCACGGCTATAGAGCTTGTTCCCCTTTTCCTATCCAATGAAAGGCTGTTCGCCTTGTGTATGGGTATGGGTATGGAGTTCCATTCGAAGGACAACTTCTTGTAAATATACAAACGAAAGTGAAATTCGAGTGTCGATTACCTTATGGTGAAAATTAAAATGATTTATCGACGAACTAACTACGTTTGTATTATTAAAAATTTGCAAGTGATATGAAAGAATAGAACATTGAAGACATAAGTTAAAGCATGAGATTCGGGCCAAGTCGACTTGTAAATACCCTACATTATTTTCTCTAGTGCCCTTCTTCACTTACATATGTCATAAAAGAGCAAAAATTATGTTACGAGAGAAGCCTTATTGGGCATCCTTAGGCGTGAAAAATGCGTCTACGTACCCCAAGCAATTGCCACCCCAAAATACCAAAAATTAGATAATTTCACCTAAGAAGAGTATATTTCTTTTAAGACTCTCGTCGTTTTTTTTATAGCGAATTTTTTTAAATGGGGCATAGTATAGGGAGTGGTGGTAGATGCAATCAGTTTCATTTTCAATTTCATATGGACTGAACACTAAAAATTCCTACTTACCCGCTTGCACACACGACATCGGACAGGTGGACATGAATCAGTTGATGTCGAAAATGATTCTGCATCGATTTGCATAATAAATAATACGCCTATCTCTGAGTGGTGCAAGTGTCCTTATAAACTTAATATATCTATACCACAAGCGGTTATACAATACAATTATACGAATATCATCTTAAAGTCTATATATTAACAACCTGATAAATGGGTAAATAAAAATTCTCTTGACTTTATTTTACTCATCTTTCGCAGTTTGCTTTAATAGAAAGTTTTACAAAATTCCTTAAAAAGTTACGTAATACACAAAAAGTGACATAAACTCTCACTTATTTGTTATTCATCTTTTCAATGGTGAACTATTTTTATAGCGTATATGAAAATATATTTAAGTGCGTTAGCATCAAAAATCCGGTTATGTAACTCAAAATCGAACACTAAAAACCTGTACATATTTAAAACATTACGCGCTCGAGTTTCTCTCTGCTGCTGCGGTCATTGTTATACGAAGAAAGTATGAGTGTTTGTCACGATATCGAGCATCCATCCAAGTCCATTAACTCTATGCAACAAATCACATCCGGTCCATTGAATAAACTATCAGTATACATGCACAAGCATATATGACGGCGTGTGTCATTATCAGCATTCATTGTATTATTGTACAATACATTGTACAGCAGGTGCCTTAAACTTACTCAACTACGTTAACTACATTAACAACTATTGTATGCTTTATAACCCGTAAGCTCGTTTTCGCATTAATGTGAATGCACTAAATTTATGGATAAATGAATTTATTAATAAATGCCATGATCTATCTTTGGCTTGTTGTCGTCGTAGCCATTGTTTAAAATTGACGTCAACTTGAACCTGTCAGGCGTTAAGCGCTTATTTCTTAAAGATGCCGAAATACCTTTTTATAGAGAGATGTCTCTCTAAATGTCTCTTTTATCATTTTCCTCTCAATTTCTGGACATCAATGAGATCGGGCAGCATACGTAGTCCAGTTTAGTAGTTGCGCCGATGACGTAACAACTTGATAGGCTAATAGTGATTGACAACTAGAACTAAGATCGCTTTCTCTCCCCAAACGCGAGTCTTTCGAAGACTTTTTATATTCAGTAACTGATGTCCGTCTAGTATAGTATCGTCGACCAGACTTAGACTCAAGCTCGCCACAGCCGTACGTAATTATGAATGAAATTTTAATAAAGTCAATCATAGCATTGAATATTGAAAACACTGGTCGCTTTAAGAATATTCCTGGTATTTAGGTTATGCGGTATACGAATTAAAAAGCAAATCAACAAATAGCAAAGAATTATATGTATGTGTGCGCGTAACAGTCCACACCTTCAAGTACCACGTACAAGTAAGTGTTCGTGTCTTAGCATTGAGTGTGTGAAACATACTTAAAAAATATATTTTTTATGAGAAAAAAAAAAAAAAGAGAAATTTATGTAAAAAAAATTTATAATATTACGACTATAATGACATTTCGATTTGTGGGGTGGCCATCTGCTGATTGCTTTTTAAACATCAATATCTCTTTCGAAGCACATGTAATTTAATTCATTTCCGACTGATTTCTTGGCGTTCTAAACGATATAATATTTCCTAATAACTGAACAGAATGCATGCATGCATGCGTGTGCGTTGTGCTTTATTCAGTCAAGTTGTAATAACGCACGATTCATAGGCGTGGATTACGTTTGACTCTTGATGTATGTCTTATAAACGCAGCTTCTATTCTTCTTGATGAAAACGTTGAATATTCGTTAGGGAAACGCATATTGGAATGAAAAACCAATGTCTCCAATGCAGATAATCCGTTTAATTTGCCAACCATTTCCAATAGCGTTTAGGCTTGCGTCAAAGCACGTCAGTATAACAAATTTCATCAAAGCATCTTAAAAGTTCCTAGCTTTAGGCTGAAAACAAATATACATGGACGCTCATCAGACGGACAGACATGCTTAGATCGATTGAGGAAACGATTCTGAATCGATCGGTGGGATAAAAGGTGGGTCTATCTGAAGCCTTCCTGTGCGCTGCATTTATCCGTGCAAATACAAGTACAAGTAGTGTAGGGTACAACATCCCGAAATATATTAGCGACGTCAATTGCTTTAAAAGAAGGAAATTTCATGAAATGCTAGTAAAAACTTTAAGGCTATAAAATAGTTTCTAACAGTCTTACTAATAAGAAATGTTGCTCATAAAGTTATTATTAATGCACAATATGTCAACATGTAATTAAATTATTTATATGATTTTTTTCAAACAGAAAATGAAAAAAGTTCGTGAATGCATCATCATCAGCAACGGTAGCATCATCACTTCGTAGATGGATTTGTTTTTCTTTATGAAAAGGGAAAGTTTAAGCATTTTTTTTATCATCATTTTATTTTATATACGTTATCGCAATTAGCCCACTAACGTTGATGATGATGCTTATGATGAGGAAACATGAAAAAAGTTTACAAATACGTTATAAAAACAAACGAAAAAGTTGACTTTGACCAACTGTTACAACTGCCCGTATGTATGCATATCTTCATGCACACATGAACACAATCTTGTGTAATCCAAACCTATATTTGAGTGAAGAGCAACATCATTGTAAGCAACTTCGCCATGAAAGGCCTTTTTTTAAATTACAGTAATTTACTGGACAAGTTTATGCCGAGTCATTTGTGTGTATACTATTTTGCGTGTGTAGTGCTATATACATATATGTATACATACATATGTATAAACGAACTTATCTGCTCCTCTTCTTGTCCTACATCGATCTATCGAGATCATGTTTACATAAAAGAAAATAACAAACGTTTTCATCAATTTCTATACCCTTCACCCAAGTATGAGGGTATTTTCGTTTCTTCAAAACGTCTGCAACACGCAGAAGCAAGCTTCAGCAACCTTTTAAAGAGCTTATATTCTTGATCAGCATTGAATTGTGAATGTGATCTAGATATGCCTGTCGGCTTGTCTGTTCGTCTGGTTGTCTATATGTGCCAAACAAAGATACTAAAAGTTGCAACATGCAGCTTGGGGGTATTGAAAATGAGCCGTGTCGTTTAAAGAACGTGTGTACGTAAAGTGGGAACATCGTTATTTTCTACGTTGTTTTTCGTCATTACTCAAACTTGAACGATCCTAAAAGAACTGTACAAAAAGGAAAAAAGGTATTGTAATTCCTTTTTCTCAAACGGAAGTAAGGTGACAGGCATAGTCGAATATAATTTACTTTACTTTTTTTTCATTGACTAACGGCAGCTTACATGTGTATATGTTTTTATCTTGCTCTTACGATCATCTCGGAAAGTAAACTTTATGCTAGATGTGTTGTATAATAGAAAAGGGTATAAACAGACTCTAGGGCGAAGTGACATTTCCAATATATAATCGACAATACCACCAGATACCTAATTTGCACCAGATATTTGTCTTAACATTAATTTACCCCAAAAAAGTCCCCAAAACCTATTCGAAGACGAATACAGCTCACTTACTTGCCTCGAGAGGGCGGGCACTTTTGTGTAGGTCGCACAAGCGGAAATGGAATCAAGCTCTTTTGCTATACGTTTGCTTATCAAAAAGTCGTTAAAATATACATAAAGAATTAAATCTTTTATTATCAGTTTTTAAGGTTTAATTCATTGAATTATACGTTTACCAAAAGCACATAAAAAAACGTTTTTTTTTTTTAAGCTAACATCGTTATCGTAATCATTAGCTGCAACGTCATGGTGTTTACCACCGACCATGTACACACATTTACACTCGTACACATTCAAGCTTCGATGGTAGAATAACGTGCGGCTAGTTTTTGTGTTTTTCGAAAGATAAAAAGAAAAAAAGTGAAAGTATATAAACTGAATTAGTTTATAAGATATTTATTACGAGATGCCATTGGAGAAAAAAATAACCTTAACCGCATATATTAATCAATTCAAAATACCACCGCTGGATGTGAAATTATGGATGGAAAATAAAAATGAAAATTAAGAGAAAAAGAAATAATAATAATGCGGTCTAGTGTAAATTATCGTGAAAGAGAAGAAGATGAAAAGGAAAAATGTCGTCACAGTTTAAAAGAAATATTTCGTTGTTTAAGCAAAAGCTGCAGAACGAGAATACAGATGAAAAGCTTCATAACGTTAATGATGAAATAATAATAATAATAATAAAAATAATAATAATGACAACAACACCGATTGAGAAAACTTTCACCGAATCGGTTTCATTGAAAGCCGTTTAAATTCCTTAGTTAACAACAAATCAATACATATTTATATATATACATATATATATACATATGTCATTATGAAGCCATGGGTGCGCGCGCGGTAGTATATACATGTGCAGATTAACGCAGTGCTGGCAGTAGTGGTGGTAGTAGGCAGTAATGATGTGAATGAAATAACATTGAACTGGTTTTTGTCGCTTTCAACTTTAATTATGATTATGAAATTACAAAAGACCTAAGCCTTACAGGGAACAGCTTATAACAAATGAACGGTTGCGAAAACGATAACAAAAAATTCATAAATTTTCGATTTTTTTCTCACTCTCTCTCTCTCTCTCTCTGTACAAACATGACATCCCATGATAAGCCATAGTACTTGAAATATATTCTTTTGCTTCACTGGATGTCCACAGCGTAGACGCATAGAGTCTTTTTTATTACGTAATAAATAAGTAAAAACTATTAATAAATAATTAAAATAAACAGAAATGCTTTTCTCGCATTAAATGCATTCGAACTTTTTGCTTTGGTCTCACTTAATCTTGCTGCCACCCCCTGTACGCTAAAGGCTGAGAATTCCATATCCCAGTATCCGATTTGTTGTGTCTTGTTTCACTTAACACATTGATAATACCGCTATTACTGCGTCGTCGTCGTCGATGATGATGACCATCAGCTGTTAAATACTGAACGCTATGACTGGATTCATGGCCGTGCGACATTAGCGATTTCATGCCTATTATGCCGGCCAGTACAAGTGCTGTCATAGCAACACCTAAAGCTTTCATGGCTAAGGCGCCCACACCACCTATTCCCATAACAGCCATCATCTTTGAAAACATTACCGCCATCATCATCATTGCTCCTTGACCTTTATCTTTTTTCCGGGCTTCTGTGGAATACATTGTGAAAGAGGGAAATGTAAAATTGTTCGAGTCTTGATTAGTTGTTGCTTTTAGACATCACAATATAAGAAAGCTATATTCTCCCTAAGGCCTAAGGCGAACTAATTTTCCGTCTATACCTATCCATATAAGTAGCATTTTTCAGTGTGTTCCAAACAAGTTATAAAAATATTCATATTTGGACGGAAGTATAGGCCGTTGTACGGATAACATGCTCGGAAGGAAGGAAGGTAGCTTAATAAAATGGAGAAAATCCGTAAGCTTAACCTCTGCTTGTTCCAATTTTGGAATTGTGGCTATTTTATGACTCTATCAAGATAGATATGAAAAATCGGTTCCAAATCCCGAAGTTTATACTTTCAGTTTCTTTAAAAACAATTTTCACTCAACTCCATGCAGCCTTTTTTCTTTTAACGATCTTCTAAAACATAGGTTTCAATCGTATTCATAATCTAGTAAACCAAGCAATTACTCCCCATATCTCTTGCTTGGAGCCTTTATTTTTTCTAATAGGTGTCACATTATGTTTTCCGAAGAAGGCAGTTTTTCTGTGACAGCAAATGTTCGTAAACAACATATGAATCAATAATTGCCGGGACGTGTTACTGACTCAACAGCGCTGAGGAAATTGCATAAATGGTTTGAATCGAACTCGCTGCCATCACGTAGTGTCCATATCTTGACCGCGGCAGCTGTTATCCATTTGCAAATTTAGAAAAAAACACTCCGGGGCAGAAGGCTTTGGTTCAAACGATGAGATCATTGTCGAAACGGAAGCATTTTTTTCAACTGTTTAGACAAATCTTCCTATAAAAAAAGTAGGGGATTGTTGGAGAAGAGTCTCGGATTTGTTTTATTACTAATGAGGGAGACAATGTTGATCCCAAAATCGGATTTTGCGAAAAAAAGAAAAATTGCTTTTTTTTCCGAAATTTAAATTGAATTAAGGATCTACTGATCCAGATTCATGATTCATTCATATAGTTGCAGGATACCCGATGCGTGTTCTGTTATTCATTAAATTTTAAAAGTCAACAGAAGTTTATATGTTATGTTACATTTATCAGGCTAAAAAAATTCTTCTATCATTCAAGGTCAAGAAGCACATAACACTTTTGAAATCTCAAATGATCTTGTGCAGGATAATAAAGACTATGCAGGAAGTTAAAATTTTTTAAATCAAAGAGAAGGAATTCAATTCGTACGACATACAACGGCCCTATTACCACCTGCCATTAATTACGAGGTTTAATTGCGAGATAGAAAGACGATCCCTTCACTCAAGGTATCAATAGTATATGGTATCGGAAGTATCGCAGATCGAAATCAAGCTGAGGGCTAAGTGTTATTCTCCCAGAGAACATAGAACAGACGAATGGACGACTACCAGGGAAACAGAATAACACTTGGCGTTTGACTCCTGGTGTTACTGACGTAGATTTCTACGAATCACAAGCATTTGATTGGTAAATCGAATATATTCCATGTAGTAGACAGTCTCGTTAGTGAGAAAAGATTTTATCCTCAGCAGTTCTTAATGTCGAATAATAAAATCAATCCATTGCATCGCAAATCACAAACAAAAGTTTACCTGAGGCACTGGCTGACATTGAAGCATTCAATTTTGTGAGATCGTTTTGCCAGAGATCACGTGCCAAAAACGATTCAGTCTCGTCGGCAAGTAATTCCGAAAATTTGATATTCAACTCATGCGTTCGTAGGTAAGCAGAAAAACGGCCAACAAGTGTGTCATCTTTATCGTTGACAACATTGTCGACATTCCCGGCATTGACATAATTTGTATTTATGTCGTCCGTCGTATCCGTAGATCTACGAGACGGTACAATTTCCAAGCCGCGTACAATGACGATTGGTTTGTTCGTCTTATTAAGATTGTAAATGATATTGCGCGCGGCACGCATTCCACGGCAATACAATGACATTTCTATCGAGCTTGCGCTGCACTCTGCTGTTCGATTAATCTTATCCTCCATTGCGGTGGCTTTTGTACAAGACATTAACACATTTATTGTTGTTAAAATGATCACAAAATAACAACAACTCAACCGTAACATAGTAAAAGTAAAGCGAATTTTTTTTTTTGATCGAATCAAGAATGCAGCAGCGGTCGATGTTATTGTTGTCGGATCTTGTTACAGTTTACAACTAGTTTCAAGTAGCAAGTGCATGACTTATTTTATACTCTTGTTAATGGACTAATTTCTATTTTCTTGGCAAATGCACAAAAATGAAAATGGCCACCTTTCCCTTTCCTTTAATTATTATTTGTAGCAATTTTCATTACCGGTAGAAATTGGTTGCTTTTGTTTCAATATCACTAGGCGTTTCGGTTGCATTGTTGTTCGCCTTTCTAACTCATAAGGCAAAAAAGCTGTAAAACTATGCTGCTGTCACTATGCTTCACTTCAATTGAATTGTTTTACTGCTAGTGTTGCCACTGCTAGTCTTTAAGGCAAATGGGAGGAGGGACTGCGGCATGCTATTCCACATACATTCATTATATACCCACTTATTTCTGTAAAAATGTAATCGTGTATGTAGACTTTAAAAATAATTTTCATGGTCAGTTGAGTATGCAGCATAAAATGACTCAATTCACTTAAGTACCCATTTCGGTGCATGTTCTCCATTATTTACACACAAAAATTTGTGCGTTCGTATCTCACATAGCAAATCTCTCTTACCTCGGAAGTTGACTTACTTTTCAAACCAAATAAATTTCGAAATTTCTGGCAGAATTACGTTCAAATGCACCTGAGCGTGATTACCGACAAGACAAGCACAAGAACGCTTCAGCTACTAATTGACGGAAAGTTGAAGTCTACAGACTACAGATAGTTGTTTGGTCTCGACCACAACTAGCAGAAGTATGTCCATTAAATGGATGTCAGACGCTAGGCAGATGCCTAATGATTGTCGTTGAAAGAAGAAGAATAGATTTTCAAGTACATGTTCTCTAGAAGCCTTCTGTATTACAAAATGTTGCCAAAGCAAATTCTTGCCTGCTAAGAATTCACCAAGGAATCGCCTGAGAAATTGTAATGAATTTCAATGTTTCATACAAACACCTGACACACATATTTACATTTTACATTACATTACAATAAATTATAAGAAAAGGCAGCCTGGAAGTAAAACTCGCCACCTAATGTTTAATTAAGAGCATAAGCGTCGTAATTTAACATTCAACTGTTGGGTATGTCTGTCTATCTACTCATGCTGTCTATATTGATTAGAATCGTTTACTAATGCATTGCTGTCGAGATTTAATTACCTCATTTGCGAAGCAATGAAGTGAAGAGTGAATGAAGTGATTTAAGTCATCGATAGATTTTTACCGCCGTTTAATCATTTTATAAAATAATAATTTTTTCACTTGCAATCGCACTTGATCAATATCACCGCTTTCTGGCCATCTTGTAAAACAATTCTTCAGCTCATAATACAAATATGCCTGGAGTACATTAAGCATTAAGCACAGAGTTGATGAAAATAGATTTCGCTTTCATGCTCGGCTAACTGTAATTTTCTCCAACGTTCACATTAAAGTTAACATTAAAAAGTTAAATACACACACATATATCCACATATCGCTTTAACTTTTCATTTCTTTCCATGTTTTCATGATTAGCATGCTTCGATATAAAGGTCGTTCACTTGACCAACAACATTTTCGTCATCATTACCATCATCATAATCATTATCGTAGTTTTTTTTGTTTTTTGTCTACCAATTATTGTAACTTTAGCGATAGTTTTTCATTTTCAGTACTAGGCAGAAAGAGTTTTGCGTGTGTTCATGGAGCAGTTTGTTCTTCTTATCATTTCGTGGTAAAACGATAAATTTGCCGCCTAAATTGTTTGTTAGTTTAAAAAGTGCGCGTCTAGAGCTACAAAGAAAAAAACTTTCGCTTTCCATTCAACACGCACTTGAAATAGTTATCGCCTCATTAATTGGTTTTTTTTTTTCTTCATGTCAACCGCCGAATGGTGGAAGCATATTGAATTCGTCCTTATGTTTGTAGCGTACAGAAATACGCATCAGAGACCCCATAATGTATATAGATATTGCATCCCATCGATGTCTGTTGTCGGAAGTCTAACAATGATAACATTTGTTATAGAAGACCGATTTTTTGCAAATCGTTGGTGATCAGTCAAGTTTAAAAATGAACATAAATCTTGTGCAATCGCCCCGCCCATTTCATCTGCAATGATTTCACGATCACCTCTATTGACCAGACCTTCTACGCTCTCATAATAAACAAACAACTCGTCATGTAACGTACAGATGGTAGAAATAATTTGCAGAGACGATCACGATTAAAAAATTTTATATATATTTTTTCGTATTTGAATTCTATGTTTCTAAAATGCTAGATTTTCATTTCGATATTGGCTGTCCGGGAGTTGTTTACGTGTATTAAGAATCTGTACGCATAGTAAATAGAAAGCAAAACAAAATTGCGATGCAAAAATTTTTAAATGAACCGTAAAGACGTTTTTGTGTTTTTAAAAGTGGACGGACGTGCAAAATCGATGCCTATATATCGGCTGACCAAGTCAGTGCATTCCTTGTGTGCTATAAGCCTTCAAAAAATCGAATGTATATATTATCTGTATGTAGGACTCGAAGCTAATTTTCTTTACGCACTTCACATACATATGACACTAATTTATTAAATATAATAAGGAATTTTAGGTTTAATATTATAAAACAAAGACGAAATTAATATATTCGGAGGCAATCAGTGAAACTTAACCATAATATTTATTTTTTTCCATATTTAAGTGCTTCATGCGTCTAACCCGTTACGCATGATTAACAAGTACAGGAAATAACAATCGGCTTTGGTCGACTTTAGGACGTCGTCCCAGCCCCAACAAATCGCACAAATACGTAAAGCTTTCTATTACTTATGATTCGTATAATTTATTGATAAGGCAGTGTCGGGGAGCTGTCGGGATTTATTTTAGCGCTGAATTTTAACAAATGTTCCCAAAGTATTTCTAGCGAATTTGAAATCGATATCTTTTCCAGGTTGTAAGTTGAAGACAATCATACTTTAAAGCTTCGTCTTTTTTTTTTTACGTGCATTTATACCTTTTGTTGGCATGCCTTTGAGGTGATTATGATCACATTCACACTTACTTCGCGTACTTAAACTGGGTGTGTGCGAGTATAAGCAAACTTTAAGTTTCTTTTTACAACATGACATTTCCACGAAAGGCGGACATGACTAAATTAAATCAGAATCTCACTCTGTAATTTTTACATCGGCTTCATGACTTTCCATAATAATCTATCGAACAACAGCAGCAATAGCAATAGTACTTTTTTGTCGACAATTTTGCTTCCATTCAACATCACATTGACACATGCTTGCCTAGTTATTATGTATTGGTATTTCAAAAACTTCGTATATACTGCAGAAGCGTTCTGGAAACAAATGAGGCGAATTTTCAAGAGCTTTAAAGCCAACGCCTAAATGTGGGCTTTAAAAAACATTTCGTACGTTCTTTAAAGCCATTGTTTGTTGCCGTTTGCAAAGGTGTTTAGTTGCACGTTTGGTGACCAAACAATGGTCAGAATAGTTTACAGATAAGCTACGATTATCTACGCTTTTCTCATACTTAAATTTAGCTCTTAAAATTCCCTCCATTCATTGTGTTCACTGCGTATTGCTTCATTTACGGCAACATCTCTCTTGCAACTTATGCTTACCGCAGCCAACATTCATAGGCAAGCACAGATACTGATGACGTCTTTGACATCAAGTTAGCTATGAATAGCTTGCAAAACTGTATATTACCGCCGATTGAAGGGAACTTGGTATAGTAATAGGCTGTTTGCCATCAGTGTCGTGGGAATTGAGTACCCGGTGATGCACTTCGAGTTTTCTATAACTTACATTGTCTTGGCTAGGATGGAGATGTGAAGCATTAGAGAGAATGTTTTGCAGTCGATTTCAATACTAGGAAGAGATTTGCTGCCTACTGAAGATTATAACAAAATGCGTTGAAGTAAATCGTTAGAATTCCTTTTCTTTAGCTGGATGGAAAAACTTTTCATAGCAAATTTAGATTTCTATTACTGTTACTTATGCTTCTTCTTTGTGTTACCTATGCTTTTACTCCTTCCACGAAGAAAACACGTAATTGAAGCTTTTCTCAATTTGTGTGAAAGCCGATAAGACTTATCGTTTGTCTCTTCTAAATATTTGTAGCCAAAATAACTTTTGTAGAATTTTTATTTAAAATATTATATAATATTTCGATACACATACACATGTTTGTATACAAGTAAGTAAGAGCATTCAATCGTCCATATAATCGAAGTATGTTACTTTGTAGATACTCCACGATGTCGAGGCGTGGCAAATTACGCCTTTATTGTGTGTAAGATCCAAGCGGTATATCTGTCAACCTTGGTGTAAACGCTAGGGAAGTCCTCTAAACCACAACTTTTGGAACCAAACGAAACAATGCCCGCTAATATGTAAACTATAGTTGATCCGCTAGAGAGCAACCAAAAAAAGAAAGAATGATCGCTTCTTTATGTACTTGTTCTTAAAAAATTTAAATGGGTACGCACTTTTTGATTGTTTGTGTCGCAACCAACGGACCACCGGAATCGCCCTTACAAGAATCACTTCCTCCTTCCCCAACAGCACAAATATGCGAATCCGTCAAGATAACGTCCTTTCTTCGGTAAAATTTCTTACATTTCGCGGCATCAACTCCAACAACTGAAGCTTTCATTTTAATTTTACTTTCTTTCGAGTCTTCATCTCGACCCCAGCCTATAACTGCCATTCTTGTTCCATCATATGTAATGTTATTGCTTTCAGCACTACGGGGTAAGCATATCGGACTTATAAAATCATTATAGCGAACGTTGCGTTCTAGACGTAAGAGAGCGATATCGTTGATTGAATGTTTTGAGTTCGATTTATATAAGGGATGAGGTATAGCCTGTTCGATCATTACAACAATATATTTAGGAGCACAAAAAGCTTCATCATATGCACTTAAACTGCAATCTGGATTTGTACTAGTGTCCCATTCGCCCAGACGAACACTGCTCAAACGCCACAATCCCAAGTGTAAATGACTTTCCAGACAATGTGCGGCGGTAATGACATAACGCTGATTAATTAAAGATCCCACACAAAAATGACGCTTCTCTTTGCCTAGATTTTTCGTAATGAACGCATTAAAGCAAAAGACTGCCCATAAACAAATTCACATCCTTACCGTTAGTGTATTCAAGCAAAACCATCCAAGGGTACTCTTTTAAATGAGCCTTCTCGCCACGAGTTATACGAGCCATGAGACTTTTCGATTGAGTGCATTCCGCAAAACGAGGGAGAAGTTCTTCTCCATACCTTTGATAAGACGGTTTGTTAGCAGAGACAAAATGTAACCAAAAGGGTTTAGGCAAAGCATCCTTAGTTAGTTGAGGAACCCCACGCTCGCGCATATCAGGCTTGATAAAACCTGCAACATTTGTTTAAAATCAATTAACTCTAGTTACCGCTAATGTACATATATTTTAACTAAAGGAAAAGGAAATAAATTAAAAGCAATACAAGAGTGAATATTAGATCACAGAATTTACAAAAGGAATACTTACGAGCCGCTTCCAAGTTATTTAAATGAGCTCCTTCTGTGCAGATATTCAAACAAATAAATGATAACGCAAAAAATTTGGACATTTCCTCTGACGGCTTCAAGCACAGTACTAATCCCCTTTTGCTATCGTTTTCTTCTTTTTAAATTAAATGAATTTTATACCTGTAGGTCGCTTCAAAAGATAAATGAAATTATCAGGTAAGGTAAGGTAAGGTGCTTTGCCTTTTCTTGTAATCCTTCCCTTATTTTCTGCTACTCTGGTGGAAATGTGCACGTTGTGTGTTGCCTTATTTAACGTTCTTTAAAGTGGTTTTCCCAACCAAACATTTAGCCAACGAATTAACGTCCATTTGCTGTCGTTTTTGACATGTTTTTGTTTTTTTATTACAGAAGCTGTACACGACACCTGAAGTTTTATTTTGGTATTTTGATGGTCACTTCATATAATTTTCATCCTTACACTCACAAGACTTGGTAAGTTATGTCACACTTCCTACTTAACGCCTTAAAAACGAAACCCACGAAACGTCCATTAAATATTTTAGTTTCTTCGATTCAGTAAATTTGCTTTTTAATTTCAATTAATGTCTTTTTACTGCATGCTACAACATGGTTAGGTGCATGTGTCATTATGCTCGAGGGTCAGGCACAGGACAGTAATTTACAACTTCTCAAGTTATTGGAATTCTTGCAGTGAATAATTTCGTGAATTCATCATAAAGTGCATTGTTAAAGAGCTTCTCTCAAGAGAACAACATGTTGCTTTTAGATCGACGCATTTAATATTTTTGCCTTAGTTTCAGAACAAGTTTAAAAGAGCAGATCTAGTGGATTAAAAAAAAAAAAGATTGCACGATCGTGTTAATTAAAAGGAAAATTAAATGTCTTTTCGTCTGCATTATTATCTTTTTTTTTTCTCATAAATTCCGTGATTAAATAAAACTTTTATTTTCTGACCGTTTTCTTTTGTTTATTTGCTTGAGTCATCGCATAAACGAAATAACATTAGTAACAACAAAAGTTGTACAAATATTTCAATCGCATTTTTCGCAATTAACGCTATAACGGGCACAAATTGTTATACGTCTTCAGTGTCTATAGCAAACGGATCCACATGTCACTTTATTATGTAAGTCAAGTCGAATAATGGGAGCTTTATGTTCAATATCGTGAGATTTTAAAATACACGGGACGAGAAGATCCACTTATCAGAAATGTTTTATTTGGTTTTCTTTGTTTATCCGACTGTTAGTAGCTGAAAAAGTTAACCGAGCGACGTCCACCCTTCCCCTTCTTTTAGTTTATTTAGAAGTATGGCGAACTGGGGCAAAACAAATAATGTTAGGTCGTCGAAACGTAAATCTCTTTATCATCTACTTATAGTTTGAAAGGTTTCTTAAACTACACATGTATTTTGCGTCATATGTTTGAAGAACGAACATTTCAGGAATTGTTCGTGCTCAGGCAATGTGGACAAACCTTCACAGCCTTGATTAGAAATAGAGTAAAATGTGCAGCCTAAGCACAGGTACAACTCGCAGTCTTAAAGAATAATTTGTCTAAAGGATAACCTATTTTGGTATTTCCACTAAGCTGCCATACCAATAGATTACTTTACCTGTGATGCATTAGCAACTGATTACGTTGCCTGCAAACAGAGTTTTACAGACTACAAGGCATTTATTATGTATTCTATTGGCAAGAGAATGGTTTAAGGATCTCGAACGGGAGAAATCAGGCAAGAAAATGCAGACAAAAATAGGATTGAAGGCTATTAGCGTTATTGGCGAAGAATAGATCAGAGTTTAAAGGTAAAAAGTATACTTTTAATCATCGTTCAACATTAAAATCGGGATTGATTTAATTTTTGCTTCACAATGTGGGATTTGCAGACATATTTCAATGCTGAAGCGAAATAATTTTAATCTGAGTTACCACAGTTTAATGAACTGTTTAACCTCCCGATTGAAAGATAAATATAAGTGAGCAACACTTGAGTAATGCATCTACATTAACATAGTCATGTTCAAGGGGAGTCCGAAAGATAGAAAAGACAATATCATCGCAATTTAGAGCAAGAAATTTTGATGCCGTATCATTATTCAGCTCTTTGCAAAACACTATAAACTAGAACTCGCTTCTGTGAAAATTTGTTTGTTTATGAAACCATTTGTATGGAAAGAGATTGAAAAATGATTCGTTAGGATTCAAATTTCCAGCTTTCATTTGAAAGTGCCAATTATTTTTTTGTTCACTGATTCTTTTTAATAATGGAACATGTTTTTAAAAGCAGCGAACGGTTGCGAAAGCGAAAAATGGTTGTTGTTTTGAATACGAAACTACGGATTATAAGTTAAACACAAATGAACCTGGACGGACAAGCAGGTAAATAGAGAGACGGAAAGGCTTAGATTGATATAATAAAAAGTAGACCTACCTCAAATGATTGTGGTTGTTCCATGCACCCGCACAAGCAGCAGACGATGGATATCAACGATATAAACGGAATATTCATTAGAGTTTATTCTTAAAGATTCCCGAAGCAACAATGAATATATATATATATAATCGCAGTGACTGAGAGAAGAAATCCAGCTACCAACGCGCGTACATTTCAATTATATGTTCTCTAAAATACAAGCGGTATTTATATGCATGAATAAATAACAGCATATTTATTATTATATTATTTTGCTGTGCGTGCAGTTCAATAAACTGTATAGCGCACACATGTGTACAGGCGACCGCAGAGTGGTCGGCAGCCATAGTAAATATGTATGAAAGAAAATTTCTCTGTCTATCTATCTATCTATCTATCTATCTCTCGGTGTTAATGAAGCCATTATAAATATAGAAAAGTACCGCCACTTAAAGAAATGTGTAATTGGAGTATTCAGTTAAGACCTTATGTTACATACAGATTTTCTGATAATATAATAGTGCCTCAATGTGCTAAACATAATGTACGTACGTATGTACGTAGATTTCCTCTTCTATGTATATGTAGAGCAATTGGACGCACAGAATTCACATATAAAGCGATAAATAAAAACGTGCGCGCGTAAATTTAAGCAAATTAAAGCGGTTTTGCACAAAGCGCAAACACTTACTAGGAAAATGAATTAATTATTAACAACATTTCGCCCATTCATAGAATAAATAGATAATCAGTTTTTGCTAAAAACATATGTCGAAAAGCTCATGTTTTATTTACCTTATTCCCACGTAACTGATTTATTGATCGTTATCTGTGTGACTTCATAGACTGACGGTGTTTTAAAAATTCAATGAAGCAGTCACTCTATGCAAAATATTAGTAAAAATTCAATTTAAAAACGAATACATTATCATGTTTTTGTTCATTTCATTAACACGAGTACGTTGATGTTTTGTTTAAGTAAACACATACTTACATACACTTACACTTATGTACATAATCAGTTTTCTAATTCGCCGATTATTGTTAAGTGAAAAATGTTGTTTCTTATAATTTATTAGAAAACATTCTTTCTTTGCTTTGTTGCAAAATTACTGTTTTGTATCATAAACACTATCATTACTTGCTTACATTGATGATAATAGGTTTGCACTCATCGCGGTACGATGTGAGTGCATTTACTTGATTTCTCAATTCAATTATAACACTAATCAAGTAAATGCATTTTTGATTAGGACGAGATCTGCAGGATCGCTCATCTTAACGTGGTGTTCTCCATTAGCATACCCGCAATGTTTTCTATTTATTTCATTTGTAAACCTTTATCTTCATTTTCAATCTCTTTGAGTTCATTCATTACAATTCTGTCGAATAGCAAAGAAAGTTCTCAAAACACAGCACCCCCCTCAACAATCCTCAAAACTCTATGTAAAGAAAGAGAACAGTGATTGAAATTATGCGAAATCACTTGCCCTGTCACTTTCCCATTCATGATATTATTACTATTAATGCGGCCAGTTAAATAAATAGGCAGAAAATAAATGTAACGCACTTGGGATGTGAATCTACGTCCATTGAGTTGATCCGTTGCCTCCTCGGCCACTTAGGCGGATTTGATATTTGTAACCATAACCATTTTGTAAATAAATACGAACTAAAATTGCTAACGTCTATCATAATTTCGGACATGTCCATTGAGTTGATCCGTCGCCTACTCGGCCACTTAGGCGGATTTGATATTTGTAACCATAACCATTTTGTAAATAAATACGAACTAAAATTGCGAAAGTCTATCATAATTTCGGACAAAGGATATATATATATGCACTATATTGGCGATTGGAAAAACTGTTTGTTTTTGAGTTTTCTTGAGTACTCGGATTTCGGCACTTGACGAGCATAATTTTCTTATCTGAGTTTTTCGTTGCACATAAATCAATTAAATTTTTCGATTATCTAAAAATCTTCAAATAGTTTTCTTTTTTTCTTGCAAATTTTATTTTTCCAATGATTGCATTTTTTGTTATTTTTTTTTTTCTCTTTTGTGTGCACTAGACCAACATTTTCGAAAAATGAAACAGAAAAACAAAAAAAAAAAGAAAGAAAAACAATTTAAAATATTAAATTAATATTAAATATTCATTTAGTGCGAGCATGCGATGTTGTTTCTTCTCAACTACTACGATATCATCGTCATTATTATGAGTAGAGGAGTAATTGCTACAATGGTTAACTAACAGCACGCATTTCGTGAGGATTTCTGATTGCTGAGCCCAACTCGAAGTGCATAGTAACACATAAACGCACATGTTAACATATTAATCTTGAACGATATTATTTTTATATACAACTTGTTTTTTTTTTTTTTTTTTTTTTTTTTTTTTTTGTTAGTAAACAATCCGTTAGAAAAAAGAAAAGTGTAATTTAATGCGGAGCGTAACGCTGATGTCGGTGATGTTGACGGTGGAGGAGGGGGGGAGCATTACTGAAATTTGAGTTTGCTTTCGTTTGATGGTAAAAAGAAAGAAATAAACCCAGATTTTTTTTTTTGCGTTCATTTAATAATTACAACATGAAAATTTATATGAGTGCGAGTTCTCTGCTAACACGTTTATTGCGTTGCAAGATAGTTTTTTTTTTTTACATTTTTCTTCTAATCTTTTGTTTTCAATTTAGTGGTAAAGACAATAAAACTCTGCTACAAGTTTACCCAGATAATTAGTCGACATTGAACCACAGAGTGAGTAGAATACTGGCAGTGCATACATACGCGTACGCGTTTCATATCTCAAACTGGACATTCACGTCCAGGATTTATCGTAAAGTAAATATTTGGAGAAGTGGAGAAAACTATTCCTTTTATGTGTGCTTATAAAATAAGTAGATAGTGTTCTGCTGTGTAAGGTTACACTTCAAGTGTAGAAAATGTTAAATCGCATGAACACCATCCTAATGTCTCTTTTGACGTTGCTGTTGTTGCTAGCCGGCCTGCAGCTTCCAATGATCTCTGCAGAAATAAGTTCGCATTCAAAAGCATACGGTATAAATAGTTTACAAAAGCACAATCAACTCCACCAACGACACCAACATGATAGCGGACTGTCTTCGGACTCTTCCGCTACTTTAACGAAAGCTTCGATTCCATCCGCTAGCATTGTAAACACAGATTTTGTAAATAAGATGTCGTGGACATGCATTAATAATGCCAGTTGCCTGTATACGCTGGCCAGCAGTCTACTGAGCTCGTATCGGCGCGGGGAGGCGGTTCGACTAGGCTTATTTGATGTAGTGAAATTGCCGCCACCGAACTACAAAACCAAAGCCAAGTGGTCTACTAACACAGCAACAGGTCGTAGCCTATCAACATTTGTGGATTTCATCAGCGGCAATGCTATCCGTATACCTGTTGGACCAGTTATGCTCAGTGTGCAACGAGCCGAAGATGATGCCGACTATATAGAAGTCGCTCTACTGAAAAAAGCCACCACCAGTCAAGGTAGTTAACCAATGACTTGCAAATACCTGTTTTGTATATAGTATTAGAGCAAGTGAAACCAAACCTAAGTGGAATACAGAAGCAATCTTTTTAGCACTCTCCTGACAACAGTATTAACCGTCCAAAAAGAAAGCATTCTTAACTGAAGATCATAGAGAAAAATATAAGTAAAACCAAGAAGCAAGATTAGTATCGCCTCTGGTGCATCTTGGATGGCATGTGAAGCGATATAGAATTATATGCAAAGACGTCAAAATTGTCCCCATCCAAGTGATGCATATCTGGCATGAGTAAATGTTTTCGAATAAGATTATACGCGCAGTTAATTGTGATCTTCGGGATTCCTCAAACACTTTTGATTGGATCTATGGACGTAAAAGTAAATGCGTCTCACTATCTCTCTATTGTTTGCTTATTGGCATCCAAATAGCCACAAATGTTGAAAGGGGAATAAGGAATTTGTGACAGGTGTACGCACTGGGAACAACTCCACGGAATGGGGGAGAGTGAATGGCCGTTTTTCTTTCAAAATGGACAAGCAAAACTCTAGATTGCCGCAAAATAGATTTGCTTGGGCGGATAAAATATTTAATTTTCGCAAGTCCACAGTAAATGGCCAATTTCACTGTGCTACCGATTATTATAAATAATCTGACGCTTTGTTATGGATAGTGACAGTTTTTAAATCTTTATTGTTCGTCTTTTTTTTTGTCTCAGTAAAAAAGAAAATTTTAGAAATGCTTTTCAGAGACTTTCAAGAAAACGGAAGGACTTCAAGAGTCAAACTATTAGTTGGTAACCAAGAAAAATCGTTTCTTGCTGAGGAGACTTTGACATTTACGTTGAACATATTAAAAAGAATAGCATGCAAAGGAAACAAAGTTAGATTCGTATTGCTTCGAAAGGACTTTCGTGCAATCGTTTTCTGGCTAATCGCCTCTCTTCATATTAGCAAGAAATAAAGCGAATATTGCAAGTTGTAAAGAAATCACTTTGCTGGGATACGTACGACAGATATATGATTTCTTTAATCGCATTCGTTCATATTATTAAGTAATTGACTGCTTGCTGAAATTGGGTAAACGGGTAGATGGATAAGGAAACATTAACATTCACTTGTAATTAATGAGCACATGCGACATATATTCATTAAATTCTAAAATTTCCTTACATCATGTCTTCGGGATTTATAGCACGTTTGGGTGGCGATATTGGTGGCGGTGGTGGTGGTGGTGGTGGCCACGGAGGTGGATATTTGAAGAAAAGTAAAAGTAAGGATGAAGATAAAAAAGAAATGCAAATGTATATACCCATGTATCTGGCCGCTACCACCTTTGGCTGGACGATGCTGGCAATTAAAGCTGTCAGTGTATTAACGCTAAAGGCATTGACTCTCTCGAAAATCGCATTCGTAGTGGCTGCTTTAGTACTCATTAAGAAACTAATGGACAACACATCCGATAAGTAAGCGTTGCGAAATTCCATTTTTAATGACATTAAGAAGAACGACAAAAAAAAAAAAAGAAAAGAAAAAAGCACACAATTATGTATTAATTTACAGAATGGTGTACCATTATCCCGAACATGCGCCGTTCATGATGCCTTACAGTATGGATTATAGCATGCATTCGATGCCTGCCGCCCCTGTTGAGATGGCCGCGGCTGACATGTATTCAGCGGGTATGCCAATGCACGCTGCTGTTTCATCTTTGGGAAATGCTGGTGTTCAAGGTCATCCCGGCTTAGAGCATTTCTCTGCCGAAAGTAGCTTACATCCAATAAGTACCGACGTACACAATAATACACAAGTTTTAGCCGCTTTAAATGCTGTCGGGCTGGGCCAATCAGCCGTTAAACGTACAGACTCATTGCTAGGCAGAAGTAAGTATTGATATTTATTAATATCACGCTAAGCGCTGGTAGAAAGTGACATTTTTTTTTTGCTCAGGGAGAAAAGTTGTGCCATTTAATATTTTAAAGCACTTTCCCATGTGGAGTCAGTTAGATTATAATGATGTTTATGGGAGAATTGCAGCAGCAGTTGCTGCTGACGTTGTATTAGAAGAACGAAAGCCATTGTTATGGGATGAAGACGAAGACGAGCAAGATGACGACAATATATTTGACGAAGAAGAAAATTTCGAGGACTCTTTGCAATTCTTGGGGATAAATAAAAGAAAAAAGAAAAAATTATTTTAAACTTGGATTTTTCCTTATTCGCAAACAAGAGAATGAGAAAGAGTACGTCTGCCTCTTTCACGCTAACGGAAGCTGTGAGGGCGTTAAAAGAGCTCAATTTTTCCACAATCACGGTGATAAACTCCAGTCTCTGTTTCTTGAAAAAGATATTAATGTTGAACAAGGATGGACTTAGCCCATATAAAGAACAAAACTCTATTTCCGAAATACGTAAAACCATTATTGTCGGACAAGGCCAATCATTAAATACTCCACACCGTTTCATGTGATGCAACGGTTCATTTATTTTCAAACTATGCCTTGTTTCCGTGTAAAGGCATACTTTTTATAGGAAAAGGCCAGAAGGTGAACGCACGTCATCCAAATTAAGCAAAGCTAATTCCTTTTTCTCAAAAAATGCATTATTCTCTACCTCTTGTCGTTACAAAGTGTTAAAGTAGACTTCGTTAGCTGATTCTTCATGAGAACGCTTCTAAGGGGCAAGGCTCCGAAAAGAGGGCTATGTGGCCATATTATGGGCCATCATTGATCATCAATTGTTGAAACTTACACCTTTTGTCTTTGAAACGGTTATATGGTAGGGTCTTCACAATATTAAAAAGTGCAAATTGTCCAGGTAAGACGTTATACAAAGTGTGACCGAGTCCAAACCATTTTTGATAGGATTTTCGTCAAAAAAATTCTCCAAAATTTCGACATATAGATGGAACTCAAGAAGTGTTCTGCTTTTCTACTTTCTTAGTTCCCAAAACTCTAAAAAGTAAATCAAGCTTGATCACAATACATTATTTCCTAGCTCGTGGTCCTTGCCCGCTGAGCCTGCGCAAGAGCGAGAATGCTTATCAAACGGTGATAGTTGCTATAGAGAATTTGAAATCAAAAGAAGTGTACATTTGATTCAAGAGAAATTTTGAGTTCCTCTTCCCAATCCTAGTCCCTACTTTGGTAATTTCTGATCATAACAAATTTTTGAAATTAACTGAAGCCCGTCGTCAGGCCGTCAGGTCATCGGCCTGTGCTTTCGAATCTAAACATGACTGTGAAGTGTAGACAACTTGTAACGCATGCTGTCCTTCATCAAGTTCACATCATAATCGCCTTAAAGGTTAGCTTAAACGTTAGCGCGTGTCGGTTCGCGTCCCCGGCCATCGGCCGTAGCTATTTCTGTTGTAAACTGCTTTCGATTAATTTTTGAAAGTTCTATAGGATATAAATTTCCTTACGTCAGATGTTACGATACGATATTTTGCAATTAGGTTATATTTGAGTCGTTCTTGATAGATGCTTAATTACTTGGCGAGTTCATGGGTGCCTACACGGCATTCTTGCTCCTTCATCTTCTGGCATAGTAACGATGTGTGACCCAATGTCCAAAAAGAACGCGATTACTCCATCTTCAGGATAAAGTACTTTGCCCGTAAAGGACATCTGTGCCGTTTTACAAAAAGAGCTGTAAAACGCGCCTGCTATAGTTTTCCCGTGATGTTAACTAAATAGTGACGTTAATGTGAAAATCATGAAGTAAACATTTCGCGTTTGTTGTGCTGTGGACGTGTATTTTGGTGGGTGATGCTAACAGGAAAGTACGTTCACGTCCAAAAGTGACAGCACAGATGACATTACGCAATTAAGAGACATAAAGGACAGAGCTGAGCAGATGATAAATTTATCTCACACGCATTGTCAGTAGTAAGGACGAACATCAATGTATATACATTTGGTAAATGTCTTATAATAGGAATAAAATGTACGTTTTTTTCGAGTCAGCTTTCTCGCTTTATTACTTTAGTCTGACGACAAAAGTGTTCCTTCTCTTTCGAGATCTTAAGGATACTAGAACTTAAAGCGAACCCTAAGTCTCTTATATAATTTATTTGTTTTTTTAAAGCCACCGCTGCCCGAAGGCCGATAATTTATAATTATCTAAATCCGTATAAAACGTGAGAAGCCGAAAGAATCGAAAAAAGGATACACCGGGCCAATAAAAACAAAAAAACAGTCAACAGTCTTAATAGTGTTTAGTGATAATTTTACCAAATAAGCGCAACGGACATCAATGGGAAAAGCCAAAAAAAAGACTTTATTTATTTATTTATTTATTTATTTAGTTTAATTACAACCTAGAAGAAATGCGCACACTTTTAAACTTTAAACGAGTAGTAACTGAAATCTTTAAAAACAAAGTAGAGGCACAAGCAAGCGAAATGTGCTAAAAATACAAAAAAACGAAAAAAAAAAAAGCGAAGACAATCCGTATGTAAAACAAAGAATACGAATTTTTTAACAAGGAAATTATTTTTAATATTTATTTCGTTTTCTAAATAAATAACTAACACTATAATAAATTATTATGAACAAATAAATCTACATAAATAATATAATTTAAATAAATAACAATTTTTTTTTTTCTTATTTTACAAAAGAAGAAGAAGATTTTATAACTTACATTCTTGGAAAGGAAAGACATAATTAAGAGTTTTTTTAGTATCACAGCAGAAAAAAGTTGAAGAAGAAAGAAAATTACAAATACTTATGTATATATATATATATATGTAGATGTATGTTATGCATGTATGTACGTGAAAACCTAAACCGCTTTGTGTAATGCATCAGAAGAAATTTAAGATTTTTGTTAGTGTAGAAATGTCTATAGCAACAATAAAAGCAATAATTTAATTAATTTAATTAAAATTTGAAAAAGAAAATTGAGAAAATATTTGAAAAACATTTTTGATTTAAGAACCTATTCAATACGTGTCCGTTCGCGCAGAGAATTTACATTACAATGTTTGTGGCTTTTGTGCGGCAAAAGCCAAATCATGAGCCTCTTGCGCCAGCAGATGGCTTGGTACGTCAGCCATACCTTCAATGAAACCGTCCAGGGCGCGAGCCCAACCTGAACTATAACTGTCGTGATGAGGGACTTCAACAACATGTTTCTTTTGCGATAACAATTTCTTTAAGGCTATAATCACCGACAGCAGCAGAGCGATTTTGGAGACAATCAAAGCTTTGCCAGCCAGTAGGAAAAGACCCTTCAATATGATTGCACCTACCAAACCGGCCTTGCCAGCCATTAAGACTAGTAAAGGTAGAATGTTTTTCGATTTGCCACGTCCCTCTTCTAAGGCCTCTATCGGACTCACCGAGACGCCAAGATTAAGATTACCCTTCGGTTCGCTATAAACTACAAAGTCTGCATTATCACTGAATTTGTAGCGTAACGTTCGTGAACGTAGGAACTTCCATAATTTATTAGCCACAATTAAGCCTAACGTCTCATCATCCGAATCTATGGAACGTGCTAACAGCAAATCATCTTCGGGATCATCTGGTATCTCTGCCACATCTCTGTTCAGAATTTTCGGAATAAACGCAAAGAATTTTACATAAAATTGTTTTCGCTCTCACCTGTTTTGCGTTACTTTAATCTTATCATTGATGTCTATTGACGATTTCTTAAATATTCGATTCATATAGACAATCAACTTGAGCATCATACACGAATGATTGTCTCGTTGACTGCATTTGGTATTTAGCTTTCTAAGGAAACTCTCTTCCAACTGATTCCGATTGATTGCCGGTATCTGCAAACAATAAATCATTGATCATAAAGAAATTAAAGGAAAAACTTGTTTCTACGCACGCGCGCAGCGAAAATATAAAAGACTACAATTTAAGAAATATCACTCTTCGCAGAGATATTATTTACAGCTTGCGAAAACCTAAATTCAAAGCAAATAACTAATTAGCTTGAATTTGCCTCTTTCTAGTCCCAAATATGCAGTTATGCATGGACTACACTTAAAGAGACAATCGCTCTTCTGCTCATTATTAAGGAAAAAGCGATTGAGTGCTATTAGAGAGAGAAAGAAAGAAAGAAAGAAAGAAAGAAAGAAAGA
>CCAG010011761.1:0-81393 GCA_001077435.1 Glossina morsitans morsitans | reverse complement strand
AGAAAGAAAGAAAGAAAGAAAGAAAGAAAGAAAGAGAGAGAGAGAGAGAGAGAGAAAATATGTTCGCAAAGAACCCAAAACTATTATTATTATCATTAGTTTAGCCAGAGAATTAAATTCCAAGATTAAAGTCTTAGAGCACTGGCATCTAAAGCGATGGGCGTCACTAAGGCTTACAAGTAATTTTTGCTGTTGGTTATAAATTTTAATTTTAATTTGAAAAAGGTTTTGTTTCTTGTGTAAGTTATATAGTAAAAGAATATTTCATGATTAAATTTCACTGTGTATCATATTTCCAAGCGGCGACAAAATAACTCCTAACCCGTATCCTGTTTAATTCATTGTTTATGCAAAGAAAGTGCTTTTTAGCAGAATGTTAAACAAATAAATTTACTTAAAAGACTCTCTCTCTCTCTTATATATCTCTTTAAAAAGTAATTGTTTTCATCTCTACGGGGCAAGGATATCTGCATTTATGGCAAAAGACTTGTGTAAAATTAATTTATCATTTCGTTTGTGACACTTGGAAACATCTTACTAATGGACACCCATACAGACTGTGAACTGCATAATCTCGGCTGAAACTTCATCAATCAATTTGAACATCTCAGTTAAGCTGCTCGCTATTACTACTCTAATGTTTGTAATAAAATAAAAGGCGCAATCGAACATTCGATCGGCGTTACGTAATATCATAATTTAAAAGAAGTTTAAAGCGTATATTTCCGGAATGCCCTACAAGCCTGCTTGCCATCATTTCTGAGCTAAATTTTCATTTCTGGTTTTGGGTGGTGGGCAACTACTACAAGACGCGACTTCTTAATCATTACACTTTACACTTTAAAAATTTGCAATTTATGACTGACTTATACGTAAGTTGCCACAAAAATTGTAAAGTTGCAGTCTCTTCCTATAGAGAGTTGCTCTACAGCTTACAATAATGCATACGTTCTTGAATTACGAACGATATGCTTTCAATTATCTATATATTCCTGGCGATGTAGGCTTGCTAGAGAATTTGGATATCCGGAATTGTACCGTTAGCACAGAGTGAGCATTAGACTTTGCTTTCAAAAATGAAACTTTGAAGTTTTTTTATGATTGCTTGAAAGTGTATCCTTTTACCCGCTTTAGCGAGCTAGCAGGCGAAGCATCTTGATTACGAACTGAATGGCCGTGGGTTCAAATCTCAAGTGCGGTAGAGTTTTTCAATAAAGTCAATAAATAGCCTCACATGCTAGTGCCTTAAGACTTTAGTTTTAAAATTGATTTCTGTGACTAGAACTAAAAGTAATAACAACAATGTCGTATTAAAAGTTTGTATGTGCAACTCTCGTGTTCGGCGATTCTCATTTTTTCGCTCGACAAATTAACCGGTCACACATCATGATTCGACCAATTGGACACCAAAGTAGCAAACTTGACATAAAGATTTGAATACTTTTAGTTATTGTTTAAGACGAGTTTCGCAGCCTCGGACGTAAAGGTAATAAGTGGCATGCCTTCACTGATAGGATCGGATAAAAGTTAATAATTTGTTCGCTTATTCAAATTCAATTGTTTCTCGCGATAAAATTACTTCAGGCAAAGTTGGAAAACTTTCAAAACCGGAACTGACGTCCTTGACGTCATTGGAGAAGATCGAACACAAGCCCGGAAACCGTTCGAATTAATTTACTTTCAACTTCAAGCAAGTGTGCAGGTAAAAAATTTTAATTTTTTTTTTTTTTTTATTCAAAGAACAGAATAACGCATAAAGCGTTAATAGTTCGTTAACAGTATCGCGTTGATAATTACCGTATTATCATTTGAACTAATGGCTGGGGTAGCGCGCACTGTAAGGACTATGCAGAACGGTAAAATCCACACAATGGTTATTGCTTTCATGTTTGTTGCTTTGTTGGTTTGTTTTTTTTTTTTTGGTTTTAATGTTAGCTAAAGAAAACTAAATTTCTTTTTATTTTCTCCTACTATTGACTTTATTGCAAGTTTGTTTATATGCGATAGACTTGAGTCCCTCGACCCTTTGTATAACTTAACCACTTCTGTTAAGGCTCTGCTTTACAAATCACTTCAACGACCGACGAAATATAATCCAAATTGTATTTAAATTATCCTTTTTTTCAAGAAAGAAAAGTATTTATAGCTTTTATAACACTCGCGTCTCAACTCTCTATGGGTTGCTTTTGATTACCGGTGCGCGCTAAGCGAGTGTAATGCGTACAGGATGCAATGACATCGTCGTGATATAAGAAAACTTAATGCGAATTTTTGTAAGTGTGATTAAGATTTTATATGAACTCGACGCAAGACTGGCGAGGAATCAAAACAGAGGCTTGCGTTGACTGCAATTTATTTAGTTTTTATTTTTTCTCTACTTATTTTGTTTTCAGTTTTGTTGATTGGGAAAATGGAGTGTAGGAAAGTGGAGTGTAGAGGAAAACTGGCTTAAGATCACACAGTCATATAACTACTATACTACTATAACTGCTGCTACGACTACTACCACTACAACTACAACTGTTACTACGAACACTACTGCTTCCACGGCTCTAATGGAAACTCTTTTCCATCTTTGATTGTTTTCTATTTCAGCCTCTAAAAGCAAGACATAAATTTTCCCAATCCAACGCATATACAACGATTTAATACAAAGCGGCCACCAAAAAGAAAAACATGAGACAGACATCCACCTTGATTCGCTATTTATGGCAATTGGCTCGGTTTGCTGTTTTCTTATATTGTGTGTCTTGCAGTGACTCGTTTTTCAAGTTCAAGGAGTTTATAAGATTATTTTCCAAATTAACACACAATCAACTGTCACGTGCAGTTTACATGAATAAACAAACGTACCTCTGTGACGTACTGTACTGTACTGTGTTCAAAAAACTTTGACTTACATAGAGCGCTCGCAGCACATGCATTGCATACGAAATGAAATTCAAGACTCGATACGAGACGTTCATAATAACAAACATTTCGAGGCGGAAAGTGTTCAGAAAACTATGCAAATTCTCGAAAGCCTCTGCTCTGCTGTTCTATGCATTGAAAATTGTGTCTGTGAAAATAGTGAAATTTGCCTATCGTTGTTGTTATTATTATAAATTCTTCATCACATGCGTTTATTTGTTCATTTTAAATTCTAATTTGTCTTCCAATTTAACCTGAAAGTATAACACATGCGTGTGTGGCTGTTTAAAAAATTCAATTAAAAACTGTTTTTTATTTGGGTCGCAGCAAAAGTTATTTAGTTATTGAAGATGAGAAATTTGCAAAACAACAATGTACGGATCATTCTGTAGATCGAAATCTCTTCAAGATATTTTGTGAATCTTTGGTGAAGCGCGCCTATATATAGCTATATTAACGATTCGGCTTTTGTAGCAGACTTTTCGAAACAAAAAAAAAAAGAGGTTATTATCTGCTTCGACTTTTAGTAGAGCTTGTAATAAACAGTTAAGCAGAGCTAAGTTTTAAGTTTCGAACTTGGCTTCTCTTCGTTACTTAAAGTTTCCCTTGTAGCGATCCTTTCTAAGAGTACAAATACTTTGTTAGTGCAAAGGAAGCTCGCTCCGAATCGACATGACCCGAATTACAAACTTAACGTGCACAAATAATGATCAATCAGTTTGCTGTCCCTCCATAATGTTAAGGTATCCCCGGAAGTGTTAAATTTTCAATTTTTTTTCAATTTTATCTCAAGTTATTTAAGGATTTGTCTAATCTTTGCTTTTCATTCGATAGTTTCTATGACCTTTTGAAGGAAAATAACTTCGCAGCCGGTATGGTTCTTCTTCTTTTTAAAATGTTTTGTCTTATATGGATAACAAGGAATACGTAGTTAAAAAAGTAGGAATATGGGCACAACTTTTGAGGTAATCCAGGAATCGAGACATTTCTCAATGCCACCGCCTAAAGGGCAGGAAAGGTTTGCATCGGTTAAATTTTTGGAATGAGAATTGCTAACGTTTGAAGAGTGAAAACCAGTGCAGAGAGGGGGAGAAATTTTCAAGAGGTTCGTTGACGGGTTTACCGGGGCTCTTTCTGCAGGTCTTCACCTTTAACTCAATATTCGAATGCAACAATAGCGACCGTTGATTGTTTCAGTAACTTGCACATGCAGTGATATAATCTTTTTCAACTTGAACTTATTTTCCTCATTTTCAAAATACACGTATTGCATAATTAATTAAAAATTTAGCCAAAAAGGCAGCAATAGCAAAGCAATAAGCAAAGCATGAATGGAGCAAGAAGAGGAGAATAAGAGAGCTTTTTGTTTGCCCAAAGGGGATAGAATAACAATATAGAGGTGAGAAGTTTAAATAAGTAAAAAGGAGCTCAATAAACATGGAAATAAAATAATTTAAGGAAAAAATAAATTAGTTTCTAACTGAATGAAGCACATGATAAGCCTTCAATCTCTTATCCATTGAATTTGGCTGGAAGGGATATAGTGCCAGGGCAAAAAATAAATAAATAAGGAACAAGTGGGACCGAAGACATTTACCACAAATCAAAAAAAATTTAGTGCTGTCCCAATTTCATGTCAAGAAGATGCCAATTTAAAGGATTCCTCCTCGCACTTCGCCCTTCCCCTTTGTAACCCGCAGAAATACATTGTCCATTTGACATTCTGAAACGATCCGATCCGAGCACTTGATCGTCTTGCAAACATGCCCGCCATACCCAAAAAATCTCAAGTTACGCTCGATACGCGATATATTACTCGTCTATGAGATACATTGGACTTGAAAGCTTTAAAAAAATGCCAAGTTAATCAATCGACACGCTCGCGACTAACACATTAATTTTCAATTCAAAATTCAAGGACCTGCCCTGCGGTGAGCATAAACTTCTCGCTTGGGCTTATCGCAATGAAATAGCAATGAGTCCTTTATACTCAAGAGCAATTTTATTATTATTTGAAAGTCTTTTCTAATCCCAGTGTTGTTGACAGAATAGCCAGAAGTTACTGGTTATGAGTGAGTGTCCCTCTTACCAAATCAACTAACTTCGCTTGTTGCTTTTTATTTTTTTTTTTTTTCAATTTTAATGTTAAAGCACTTGATTGGCTCCCAGTTGTGTATATTTAAAGCGCGCTTCTCTAATAACAAGCATTGAAAACACAAAATGATAATTTATTTTTAGTCATTGAATTGTAAATAATTTATTTTAGAAACTAATTCGCACTTCAGTGCAAAGTGTAATAAAAATTTATTTAAAAGACTTTATAAGAAAGCAATTAAAAGTCAAATACATATGGAAATCATTTTCTCTCACTGCTAAGCACACGATATAAAAACATGTTAATAAACAATTTTATTACTTTTCTCTATGTTCGGTTTTGCGGAGTTAATCGATTTGGCAAGTGAGCCAGCCGTTCATACATACCCATGCACTCGTAGAAAATTTTATATAATTTATTTCAAAATAAATTTCCTTTCTGTTTATTGCCTTCTTTATCACTTTTAAAGCCTTATGACCACTCTTTTGTCAATATCTCCCGAACATAACAATCTTTTCTGTTTTCTTATCCTGTGATATTTTTGTGCATTTACCTCACAACCTCAATTTAGAAAACTGCTGTAAACACATAGCGAGTGATGTTCGAAATCTATTGGACCCCTACTATCCCGTGCTTTTAAAAATATCTTGGTCGACTTTTTTTCGCATATAGCATCCTTTGAGTTAACCGAAATGCGGTCGTGAATATATCCGCCACCTTTCGACATCCGAATAAATGCGTACGCGAACACTTTATTTCAAGACCTCCAAAAACTTGGTAGAAACATATGATTATGCCGCAGATCTAAAGCGGGTACGCTGATTTTTTGCCTTACAAATACAACGACAAACTCTTATTATGTCTTTATCCTCTGGACGGAAGGTGGACAAACATATAAACGATTTAAATTGCTGTGCAAATGATAAGTCAGTCAATTTAGCTTAAGGGAGCTTTTTTCCTTTTACTCGAATAAATTCGTGCTTGTGGCGAAGCCTTTATAATCAGAAGGAACGTTAATTCACTTATGGAACCATAAGCTATTCATTACAATTTTAGGACTTGCATGGCTTTGTTCAGAATTCTTTTTCAAATTTGTTTGAATTTTTCAATAATTGCTTGACGCTGCAGATATCTTTGTCCACTTTATATCCTCGTATGCGCTCGTGGTGCACAATATGTGCAGCTTGTGCAAATGTATGCTAAAGCCAGAAGGGCCTACCTTCTCTTGGCATCATTTTCTAAACGGACTTAGCCTTCTCCGTCCGTCTGCCTACTTAAAATATCTTCGCGTTTATCGAAGCTATAGGTTACAGTTTTTGAAACATTGAAAATGGATCGGATCGAACAGTTTTTATGGCCTTTGACCCTGGAAAATGCGATTTTATGCGGCTATATTTTGGATCTCGTCCCACATACGAGGGCTTACAAACATTACGTCCCTTATATAACAACAATATCGAATTTCTAGGATTTTACGATGGGAATTGCTCCAGAATAGCGATTTGGATTTTTGCGGCATGCGTGGATCACATAGACACATCTTTCAGGCCGCTTCCTGTATAATGGTAACTATTATTGACAAAATAAAGTTAACTACATCAAGTAGTTAATTGAATGGTTGCCCTTACCCGACTATAATGCTTTTACTTGTTTATTATCGTGTTTGTGTACGGGTCTTATCTCCTCGCAGCTTTTATTTGAAAAGCGTCGCAATATTTTTTACTTTTTAATGCAAACTGAAATATGAAATAATATTCCCTTTTCCTCTTACGGCGCCAGCGATGGATTCTCATTTCAAAATAATAAATGGTTTGCACGAAACTCTCCAGCTGTACTTACATTACTTCGGAAGTGATTGAAATCGAGTAGTTGGCCAATCTAGTATAAGTTAACGTATCTGGTAACTGATGTTATGACATACGTCACATATGACACATATGACAGGAAGAAATATTGAACTTTTATGAAAGCGTGCAATGCATACGAGGTGAACGTTCCAGTGCACAATGTTGATCGCTTGTCAATTAAATTGACCCGCGCTTCATGCTAAAATCAAACGTTGCACGTGTTGCGTGCAGGAGCTGGTGATGGGCCTTAAAAAATTTGGTCCAGACAGAATGTGACTTCCTCCCCGCACATTCGATGTTCAGGTTAAGTGTAGTGCGCATTAAATATAAAGTTCGAAGGATGATAAAACGTAAGAAGCACTATGCAGCTTAGGCAAGTGTAACTAGGAGTACATATTTTTCGCATGTACGAAATTCTTAGTAATGGTTTGGAAGAACATCGATTATTGTTGTGTTTCTGTTACATTACATGATATACGTGTGTTTTATGCGTTTTAGAAATTCGGCTTAAACTCGGTATTTGGTTTTTTGCCATTAATTCGGTTTACAGTTGAGAAAATATCCGCACAGTATAGAAGAACATGAATTTAATCTG
The DNA here is from genome assembly GCA_001077435.1 of Glossina morsitans morsitans. Classification (NCBI taxonomy): domain Eukaryota; kingdom Metazoa; phylum Arthropoda; class Insecta; order Diptera; family Glossinidae; genus Glossina; species Glossina morsitans. The sequence continues at coordinate 73,946 of CCAG010011761.1, read as the reverse complement.
GGTCATCTCTATTTGATATTTAATAACCAAGAATTTGAAACACAAGAAGAAGTTCGAAAAAAAACAAGAAACAAAACCGTAAACAAGAGGCATGTGAAAGAAAGAAATGTCGGACACACTTGTGTATGCAACAAAACATGTTATACATATATATATATATATATATATATATACATGTATTCATGTACAAAAACATGACAAAAATATTCACATATACACAAAATATTTCCCATTCAAGTGCACGTAAAAATTGGCAAGAAAAGGAACAAAATTTGTTTTCCTTACTAACGAACGTATGTAGAGTACGTATAAAAATATGCAAAACACAAGGTATGCAGAAACTCTTACTTCTTGCCGGAAGACGAAATGAGTGTACAAGCTAAGGCCAAGCATTTTGGATACCCACCATCTGCTAACAGATCGAACAAATCGATACGATGGTAATAATTCTTCGAGCCGATATGCAAATCAGCATCTGTTCAATATCATCTTGCGGTTGCATATAAATGCAACCCGCTAAAATGTTTGTTATCGAGCCTACTTCATACTCTTCGTAAAATTATATTCTCCGTGTGCTCTGTTGCAACGGCCCACTCTTGACAAATGCACAGACGTGAAGCTATAAACAGACCATCGGACGTGCATACAGAATACATTTCTGAGGCTACGTAGACATAACTCCAAATATATCGCATAGATTTACAGCGACTACGGTACGGTGGTCATTGTAAAGCAAGGCCAGAATCCGAGCTACATTTTTGCCAAGGGCATTTGTTTTAGGCTGGCTTCGCGCATTCTTTATTTAATTGAAAGGCTTGTAAGTTACTTTGATGGCGATTACGCTCGACGTTGTTACAAACCTATTTAAAATTGTCAATATAAGTTTTTGTAGAGGTAGGTAACAAAAATATCTTAAAAGCAACGGCAGTTTGTTTTCCTACATTTCTTGTTATCAAACTTCAGTGCACATGATCAGGTTCGAAACAAGTTAAACGCTTTCTTTTGGAAAATGCGGTCTGTCGAGTGTGTCCAGTTTTTTTTTTGTTTTTTCTTTTTTTTTTTTTTTCGTTTTCATCTCTACGTTTTGCCGATGATAAGCTTGCTATTTGCTTAAAACATCACCTGCAGTTGAGTTGGGGTGTTAATGACAATGAATACACAGGCATTTCTGACATTTTTACAAAACTTCGTAAGCGACCAAACAATAATATCGTGGCGAAGAAAACAGTTATGGTAAAACTTTTACTTTCTTTTAATTTGAAATTTGAAGTAAACAAAGTACTTTCGGTTTCTCAACGGACAGCATTTCAAATGATTTTCTTCTGCATTTCGTTCTTTGCATTAGCAAAGAACTCTGCCAACCTTGACCAACATTTTTTTGTTTGCTTCTTGCAAATCTAATGAAATTGTTACATATGCATATGTGTTATAAATTGTCAGAATAGTATCATTAAGAAATATTTGAAATAGTTGTGCAAACTTTCGGTAATCCTCTCTGCCGGTTATATATTGTCACCTATGCACAATCGATCTAATAGTCTTATCAAAAATTTTTATATAATAGTGAGCCGATATATGAGCAAATAATTTTTGTTTGCGTAAACATTTGTACAAACTTTCATTTTCATTTTCATTTTTTTAATTTAATTTAATTTTTGATCGGTACACATGGCAATCGCTTAGTGTTTGATAAAATATTTTAACTTTATATCGAGGTTGTCTCTGCGAATTTTGACAATGGATGGCGGCCCGTTTTCAACTCAGATCTGTATTTTTCCATTTAAAGTTTCAAGTTGGAATGTTTGTTATTCGAACGATAACCAAGCAATGAGACTCACAGCTGTCGTAGCTTGCAATTTCGCGGCGATAAATAACGCGTATCCTTGAATGACTTCCCAATGGTATAAAGCACATCTCAAATGGTGTGCTTGCCCATTTTATAGATACATATATATATAAATATATATTTTTTTTTGACCAACCCAACCTTCGTAAAGCAGCCACTTTTATTATCCGAATACACACACGCACATATCTATGTTTGAAATAATCCAAACTCCTGCGAATCTTTTCGAATAACCCTCTGGTCATATCATAATGTTAATGTTTATGTTGTGTATAGTACCGCATCAGGGAATAATGGATTGTAAAGTCGTTGCTTTTATCACAAAAAAAAAAATATATATATATGAAAAATGAATATTTTCCTATTTATAGCCGCCATTCATCTCCCATTTTGTTATTTTGTGGAAATATATCACAAATACCTCACCAAACCGGGCTGTCTGTAAATGTTAGTCCTTCCTTGTCTACTCATACAATTCTTAAATGATAACAACATATAACTTTGCGCGTATGGTGGTGTTTGCATCCAGGAAGCAAGTTTACAATTACCTTGAATTCGCCAGCACACATGTCCGCAAACACAAACGTTTAAAAAGCAATTACGCACATATAGAAAGACTCGAAAAATTTTCATATACTTTCGTTAACAAGCCCATCCCTCCCTTAGTATAGTAAAAGTTTGCCTTAAGAACGATAAGAAGATAAAAAGTACAAGTCGATTTACTTTACAATTGCTTCTTGAGCACTTTTCATTATTCCGCTTGCTCATCTGAGCTTACATCCTTCCTAAGTTTTTCATTGCTTGCAAATTGTAATGGAGGCAGTCGAAGTTTCTTCTAGGGATCACATTAACTTTTCATTTCGCTTATATTATTCAGATATACATTTCGGACAAGTCGAAAGACTCATTCCAAATGTATTGAAACTTGTCTTGCTTTCCTATCGAGTGGACATTTCAAGGCACTCCAATGATTTAACTTAAAAAACTATTCAGGAAAATTTCTTAAACAATAAATAAATATTTACAAGTAATTACAACTAATTTGCGTGCTTAAGTGAAACATGGCAGGGAACTTGAACGAATGGAGATGAAAAAATTCTTAGGTCTTTTGCGTACTTTCGATTTTTTTATCAGAACTTCGGCCATAATAGGCGGAGTAGGCAGCTTCATGGGAGTCACCGAAACTAACAGCATTACTGGACGCACCATTTTTGTAGTAATCATTATATGGTTTGGAAAAGTAGGGATCCGGTCGATAAAGGTGATCGTGAGATGGGCGATCATAATGTTCATGATGATGATAATATGTAGCTGGACCCACGCCTTGTGGAGAATATTCGGGAAATGTATGCTTATTACCAAATAAACCAGAGAATATGCCCCCTCCAGTTGCACCTCCCGGATGACACAACTTGAAATAAGCAAAGAGGCCAGGCAAGACGATAGCAGCCAAGCCAAGAATTTTCTTCAAGCCAACAATGCCCAATATGAAGGGTAAAAATAATAATAATTTCAATTTGAAGATTTTCAAAATCAGCAGCATCGGTATGATCATCTTCTTGAGCTTTTTACGTTCTGTGCGAAAAAATAGAAGACGAATTAGAAAGCCTTTTAAAGTATTATTCTGAAGACTGAAATAATTTACTTATAATGGGAGCATGTTTGTCCTCGATAATATCCAATTCACTGTCGATATCGTTGCCTATAAAACGGGCTTGATAGCGGCCGGCTTCGGTGAATTCTTCGGGCACTTCTATTTCCAAAGCGGTGGACTTAATAAATCTGTTATAGTAAGAAAGGCACGAAAAAAAAGGTTACAAAAGATGTATAATAAAATATGCGAGGTTTGGATCCCTCGAAAATCGAAATAAATATATATGTAAACCATATGCTCACCTTTCTGCTCTCCGCAAAGCATATTTCACCATCTGGTCCCAGTCACTGTCTCCGCTACGCGGCTCCTCCGAATACTCGAAAGGCTCATGCAGTAATGACCGCTGCTGGGTTTCCGGCATTCGCACAATACGAGCAAAATCGGTTAATCTATCAAAGAACGGATACAAAGCAAAATGTTTATTGAGTTCCATCGCCTTTGTTTTTTCAAGTCCTTACGGATATTGTTCGCGATAGAATATCTCATCGAAACTATTTAAGGCTTGCGTTTTGAAACATTCCGAAAAGTCGCCGCTCAAACAATTGGAATTACTTCGTGCCAAATAAGGATCATTGTCCTGACCCAAACCAAATATACTAAGAATCGAAGAACGGCCACGTGCTTCACCCAGATCGACTGGTGACTGCTGAAACTGTTGTTGATATTGTCGTTGTTGCTGAGGTGTGACGAAAATTTGCTGCGAAGGTTGTGGTTGGTTTTCGTTAGATTTTCCATTAACACCAGGGGACTGATCTGGTAAACGTAGACCTTCCGCTGCAGTTTCCCCAATGAACAGTATTAACAAAAATGTTAAACTCGTCAATTCCTGTATAGACAATTCCATGACTGAAAAAAAGGTGATCACATAGTCTTATAATTATAAATATGAACTAAAAGCTTTTGTATAAGTTAACTAATTACAAATAGACATTTGACTGACAATAATATTTGTTTTACATAAAAGCAATCTAATGGGAGAAAGGAGGAGACTCGTAAAGTACAATGCAGTAGACGCCCTTGTCATCTATACCAATCCAAAATACTTTGTTTGTCAAACTAGATCAAGAAGAGCAGACATTAAATAACTAGAGACCTAACATAACCCGTACAAGATAATAGAACATATTTTCTCTAGAGACACCAGTGGTACATGACTGTCTATCTTGTTTTGTTGACAAAAACTGTATTGTATCCACATCTTGTAAAAAGCAGGACGGGGAACTTAAATACCCTTCAAAGTATTTTTGCGCGCAGGAAACCGCAAAGCTTTGTATTACTTATACGCTTCATTTACCCGATGAGGCATGTTTGTGTATTAAGCTATGAAAAGTTCCAGATCGCTTTCCAGTCCTTTAGACTCAATTTTCTTCGCCTTTTTTTTTAATCTCAATTCCAACGACAATGCTTTTCGCCAACAGATCCTGAACAGGCGTACATTTGAGCTCGAAACTTCAATTTCATAAGAATACGTATACTTTAAGTGGGATAACTGACGCCTATTTCTGCCTAATAGAAAAGAAATATCAAATCTATCGAATCCGTCGACCGTTTTGAGTGCCGCGTAATAATTAATATCTGAAGTTCTAGCGGTTACAGTTGGAATTTCTCTCTGTGACCTCTTGATTCGTGAAGGCATATTTAGGTGCGTTGTTAGAAAACGTAAAATGATTTCCAAAAGAGTTGTGAAAATTTCCTTTTTGGAAATCTTAGAAAGAGACTGTAGTACAAAATTGCATAGGCATAGGCATGTATGTGTATGAGCAGCCAAATATTATCCATTGCATTAGCAATATCTCTTTGACACACTTTCTTCTCTTCTCAGCCGTCAATCGGCGAAACGATCGGTTAGCAATCGAGTTTCTTCACATTTTAGCAGACGTTTAAACGACATCATCTTCATCTGCACTACATCTACTTGTATGAAAAAAAGTTAACTTGCAGTTCAAGAAGCAAACAAACAAGCGAACAGGTAAGACACTCGCATACATAACGCACTTACATACAGTGAAATTAAGTTTCGTTGTCGCTTCAACACTTGTTGTAATTATCAATTTTAATAACGAGATTTTCGTCGTTTTGTTTTTACTTTCTTTTCTCTGCAAGCACTATGATGAAGTCTTTGTTTGTTTGTTTATCTGATTGACAGATTTTACTTTTCGTTTGCGACGTTTTGTACAACACTTTTAAGTTTAATAGTAAGAGAAAACGAAATATATTCAAAGTTTAACTTCGTGCAGCGTACTCGAGAGACAAAATATAAAAATGTGCAGAGAATTTTACCTGAGTACAGTTTGTTGCTGACTGAACAACAAATTGTTCAGTTGCCCAAACCACATACGCTAACAGCATCTCAGACGTGATAATAGTAGAAACCTCAGAAGTGTGGAGTAGCCGCGGAGTAGTGGTGGTTGTGTGTGGTGGGTTACCTTATTCACATTTTTACTCATTTAAAGCATGCATTCATACATACATACATACATACGGGCATAAAGATATACCAGCTTTTCACTTATATTTAATATATATATTACATCGGCTATTACACTTACACGCATTACGTTACGAAAGTGCTTAGATTGTTTGCTCCATTTACTGTTGAATTTTTGTGGTATTGTTCACGAGACCATGGCCAATAAACAGTTATTTAAGAGGCGCTTTATGCTACCACTGCCAAGGTGATCTCACCATTTACTAAGGCTATTGAATAGCAATAAAAGCAAACATAATCATGTGTGTGTGCTACTAATCTGTACAAAAATACAATACAAATGGTAAGCCTTTACCTAAAATGTTATGAATCAATGTTATTCACTGGTCCATTGTTTACTTAGCAATAGGTTTTGGAGTGGTTGCTGTCACTTGGCAACTGGGTAGGAGATAAACGACTTCACTTGCACGTTTCCAAATCAACTTGAGTTTGTTGTTCCTCATCGAGAATCTAATCTACTTAACCTCCATTAGAAAAAAAAATTGCTTTTTTTTTATTATTAACAGCCCTAAGCAATACAAAGAGATTCTCTAATACGTTCAGTTCAGTTGTAGTCAGACTCATCTTGCGTATGTCAACAAAGAAAAATGAACGCCAATGTATTCGATCCGAACCTGGTTAAATGTTATGAGATAACTTTCTTTTTCTTTGCTTATCTAGTTTCAAGTCTATGTGTAATTGATTGTAATGGACGTAACAAAATTCCATTGTCTCTGCCATTGTATGTTATTTCAGTGTTAGCTCTTTGCTTAGCTTTGGCTGTGTGTGAAAAAACAACACTTTCTGCACAGAGGGAATATCACAAAAGTGATTTACGTAAGACACAGCCTAAAGGGTTAACGTTCTCACTTCTTCATGCCGCATGCAGCAAGTCTCTGTTAGCCTCTGCTGTAATAAGGAAAGAAACTGAAAACAATTACATAATTAAATTTGAATAATTCATCGGCACTGAAAACTTATTTAACTTGCAAGTGCGCGTAAAATGCCATTACGAGCCAAATTACTTTAGACTGAGAATGAATGTTTTACTATCACACCCACATAAGACTGCAAGAGGAAGATTCCCTGTGGCCTCAATTTCGACTTTTCCTTTTGGCAAAATGAATAAAATATTCTTTTAAAATAAATCTTAAGCCGGTATCTGCCGATACCAAGGAGAACATTGTAAGAATTTGATTTTATGAGATTTTTCCAAGTTTTCATCGATTGTGCAACAAAACTATGACATGGTGTTATGTATAACACATCTACAGAAAATAAGAAAATGCAAATGAAAATTATTTGTTAAGAAATGCATTAAAGTCTAAAGGTCATCGTGCAAATCTTTTTTCAAAAATTAAAAGTCCATGCATACAACGCGTCAGCTTTCATTCCCAGTATTCCTTTAAACTTCTCTTGTAATGAAAATTCACTTTTATCTTTTCTTCGCTTATTTTTAATGTTGTTAAACTTGACTGGGGTTAGAAGTGCAGTGATCCCAACATGTTATGTACATAATTGAAAATAAATAGTAACCATTTGTTTCCCTCGAGCCAAACAAGTTTCGTGTATGAAAAAAAAAAGAAAATAAATAAAGCAAGCCAGGAATGGTGTTATTTTACAAAACTAATGAAAAACTTCATAATTTAAAAACATTACAATATTTTTTCCAACAAAAATGTTATCAAATTTTAAAAATGGAGATAGAAAATAAAATGTTTTAAAGAGTTTTTGTGTTGCATAGATCTTGTATTAAGATGAAACGAAAATTTTGTCAGTTCCATAGACAATGGAATATGCGATCGAACAGAACTATCAGTCCAAAGATTAAAAATCGCTAACGCTAATCTGTCTTATTAGAGCAACCATCGTTTCTCAAGCGAAACGGAACAAAATAAGAAGGAAATCACACTCGAGTCTCAGAAGAACACGACATGTCATCGTACATGTCATCAAATGGTGTTGTACGTGTCCCTCCTCAGCATTTGTGTTGTACTTCCTGGGACCGTACGCGGTGCCATGTAAAACATGGCCGGTAATGATGTGAGAGTTTTTTCTATGTTTCTGTTTTTTCCTCCATTGTGGGCAAGATGAGACGGCCAGACAGACGTGCAGTCGTTATTGATATATTATATCATGTGAAACTCGTTTGCTTCCTGAGATCTCCAAAATAGATTCCCATGTGTTAGAAACTCATCGATAAGCTTAACACACCCTATTCTTCGGTAGCAAATATGACGCTACACAAATTCCACTACATATTAAGTAAATAACCATTCGGTTTATATTATATGTTTTAATTTCTTTTCATGGACACAGTTGCGGTTTTTACTTAAAAAACTTTAATCCGCTATTATGTGCTCCGCGTGCTATCGTATGTTTTTCTTATCTCTTATCCCCTTTTCTGCGTAGCAGCTCAAAAACTAAATTATTAAAAAATGAAAGTAAAAGTTTCGTGTGGCTTTTTCATTACAACTTGTTAGTGTCGCTTACGTATGCTTAATAATGGTTTACGTATTTTGCTTTGCTTGCTTTGCTTTAAACTACTCTTTCAAAAGCACGTTGCTCTATTCTTGTTTCTCTCTTTCATACTTTGCACGATTTCCGTTAAAACGAATAATAGGGTTATTGACTGAAACCATACTATGAAGCGTTGGAAATATGAGAGATTTTAAGGGTAGTTTGGGCCGAATTTACAGTAACCATCGTTTAGAGAAAAACTGTGCGTTTTTCTGTTTAACGTACAAGCAAAATTTGTTTAAGTTTGCAAAACTCGTTTAATACTTTGTTAGCTTAGGCAAGGTAGTGGGCCTTTATCCAGCTTATATCGATATGTCCTGTAAACGGGAAATTATTGATTGAAGTAAAACTCACAGCTTTTTTCCAAAGTTACTTTGATTTCTTTTTACAAACACTAAGTGGATTGGAAGATGAATCGTGTTTTGGATTAACTTAAATCTTAAATCTTAAATCTTATAATCGTGTTCATTTCCCAACTTGGTTTCTCCTTTAGTTCTTGCAACTTTCAAAATATCAAAAGAAAACAGACGATATAAAAGTGTATTTGTTAATATTCCCTTTAATCGTGCCTAAGCTTCCAAGTAACTGCCACATAGGATTAATATTTAAGCAACAACTCATTATATTTGCTTTTCAAGTGAGATTTCCTCCTTAAATTGGGTTTTTTGCGTAAAGCAGTAAGAGAAGGTAACTAACTAACTCAGCCTTACGATGCGAGAAATTTGAACCACTCCATTGCTCTGTGCATACAGACTTGTACCTTTCCGCTTTACGTACATTTATTATTTTCCCCTGAAACTATGCTTTAATTTTCTTGAAAATTTCGATTCTGGCTATGTAACAAATGAAAATAAAAAGTTTTAAACGAACTTGCCTTCAGACATGTATGCTCATACGCACAAATACGTATGAATTTATGTGCAATCAAGTAACGTGAACTGGGCACAGCATATATATATTGTTCAATATACTTGCTGCCTCAATTTCTTATAATAATACAACTGATTTTGCTTTCAATACAACTTCTTGTTTCTATTTGGTTACATAAATATATATAAATGTGGTAAAGGGCTTTAAGGACTGATTAATAAAGAAAAGTTACAAGTAATTAAACTTTTCCCCCCATTTCGAGATGAAAGCCTTTTGTGCTCGTAAAAGAGTGACTTATTCCGCTTTTCCCACGTATCTGGGAGGGTGGCTTGGATTTTCTTTTCAAATATTTTTCACTTATGTGTAGAAAGAACTTTGAAGCGTAACTTAGAAGAAATATACAAAGATTTCTTAGAAGAAATATAAAATCAAATCAAAAGTCTGCCCTTCTGTCCATGTGGGCACTGGATAATGTCTGCGGTAAACACTCTCCTGGGCGCTAAAATGAATATGTTGGCTTCGAAATCGACAAAGAGATTTGAAGTTCTTGCGAGCAGTTTAATATTGAACATTAGGAAAATCGGCCTAAGTGCAATATATCTGCAATAATGCAGCATAAACTGGCAACATCTCTGTCTTCAAAAACTAGAATTTCGAAATTTACTTCTTATTTTCCTTTTTTTTTGGGAAACACCTCGTGGATGTAGAAGTTTCGATTTTTTTGGTTCTTGCAATATTTTTGCTGTGGAATTAAGAGGCAACTTATCATATCATTATCTTGTTCAATCCACGGCTCGCCTGCTCGTAGTTGTTAACCGCACTGTTATGTTTTCCTTAAGGACGAATTTTTAATACATACGTCCCCAGCCTATTACACTATCGATCAATTGACCCTTTTAACAGGTCGAAAGAAGTCAGGGAATGCTTGTGAAAAGACCTTGACCTTTCCTCCCGAGAGTGTTAGATTATTTCCCTTTCTACCATTCTTCAGAGCAATATCCACTTTTAGGGATTGAGGAAAAATTCAATATTGTTTTCTTTTGCGTTCCGCTCTAACGGAGCTTTCCTTTATATTACTTATGTTACATGCACGTCAGCAAAAATCTTCCTTCCGTAGTTAAAGAAAGCTTCCCAGGTCCCTTCTAGTTCGGCCTAAACTTGTATGTTCGTCTGTCTGTGTTGTTTTGATGTGTGTCACGTTTTGGCCAAAGGACGAACGCCATCGAATGTGGTTTGGATTGGATCACTTCTTCGACCACTTCCCATTCGTCACGTTATTTTAAAAAGTGATCATATAACTAAACGCATCAAGCGAAGTGGCATAGTGTACATAATAGTGTTTCTACTTGCTTTTGACTAAACAAAGTTGAAGTTCTTATTGTTACATGACTATGCTTAACCGCTTTAACTGTGTAATGAATGCAAAGTAAAGGATGAAGTTGTATTCTCGTTTGTATGTTCGCATTATTTCGAATTAGCAATAGAACGCTATCGTTAATGATTCATGCAACGTGATGTCAATCTGTTGCAATCCTTTAATTTTTCCGCTCCGAACGAACGGTTGGAGGGTCAAAGACGAAGCAAAATTGTAAACAAGACCTGAGACTTTCGGTCTCTGTGAGCTAATTATGTTTTTAAATAATTTTTTGGACAATGCAACCAACATTAGATTCATATTTGGGTAAGTCGATAATAGGAGTAAGCACAAACTCATCCTGTGCATGGGTACTTAGTTTAAAAAACTAATTTTCAGCCCAAAATGTAGTAAAACCCAGGTTGCTGGATATTCTCTCTGAACTTGTAGGTGACTGTAGTGGGTCATACGCGCCAACTTTTGTTATCGCTTATCGCTGTATTATTTATCGGTTATTTCCTTGTTCGGAAGTTCGGGTTAGTGTTCGGCATTTCGGCAACTGAAAGTGAGGGGCGAGATAATTTGTTGTTGTTGTTTTCGTGTGTAAAAAACGCGATAAACAGCCTTTAGGAAATTGCATTAGAAAGTGCGTTCAAAGAGCGAACGTGTTAAGAAACGGATAGCCAGAATCTTTCGATAACCTCTTTCATTGTTTTTCTTTTTTTTTAGTTGTCGCTCTAAGTTAATAAAAATTTATTTAAATTCACTTACTTTTTGACGATGCACACTCATGCAGGAAAATGTAAAAAATACTTATTTTCTTTATGATTGAAAGGAGTGCAAATAGTACTTCACTTTATTCCGATTGAATGTAAACTGTAATGTCCACAGCTAGTGACACAGACTTTATATCCGAATTACCAGAAAAGAGCAAAATAAAGCAAAAACAATCTGATCATCAACGTGTTGATCGTTAAGTCATAGCCAATGTGGGATAAACCCCAGCGAAACCAAGGCATCATGGTAACACGAAAGCAATAAAACAAGAGAGCATGCAGCCAAAAACACAATCCGCCTTTTATAGGAAATATGTCAAACATCTCTATATTTATGTAAACATCAGCCGCAGACTAAGTGGAAAGAGTGTCTCAGACATGAGCGAGTTTATATTTTTTTTAAAGAGGCCAATGTAATAATGTGTTTAACGTTGCGGTAGGTTTTTCTTAGCCACTACACACTTCTGACAGTTCGCTTAGAAGCAATTCAATGAGGCATATGGATAAACATGAAGAAAATTTGAGATGGTTACTGAAAACATTCAGGTAATCAAGGTAAGGAGTAAGAGGTAAATGAGAAATTGGACAGTTTTCCCATTTAAAGTCCAAACTAAGTGGAAGCCCTGTCACAAATTACCAATTGATGTATGGTAACACCACACAAAATCGTTCTACATACATAGAGAGATATAACTTCAGATAAGACTATGTATAGAGTGAAAGATATTAAAGGACAACATAAACATAAGTAAAACCTCTTCGAACCTGAAATTTGTGAAATTCATTCATTTAGAGACCAAGCAAAGTCATTATGTCGTATATTACGTCGCACACATGAATACAATGAGTTCAGGGCTTTAAAAAGCTACATACAGTACATGTTCGAAATAAAGCTTTCTGCGGATTTGGAATAAATTACTCTGCACTTTTTCAGATCTTGGTTACTGTTAATTATAAAAAGTAAATTTTTATATTGCAAGCATAGCCATCTTTTCTCAAAAATAACAACGATTCGTTAAGAAATTGTACCGCGAAAAATCCCCAAAAACCTGAATGACGTTAGTAAAAGCCTTGAGATAAAGACACAAAAATAACTCGATCAGTAGCACGCGATTGAGAAACAATGAAATGAATTTGTTGTTTATTGTTAGAGGGAAACGAATGACTCATCCATCATGTGCTGCCGGGGTTTCGCGAGTATTTGAAAGAGACACTTACTTACACTTACCCACATTTACTTACACGCTCGATAGTGATGGAGTTATGCAATTTCTCTTGAACTTTGTAAACAATCGAACGCCCGATGTTTGTTTGGACTGTAAATTAAATAATAAAACCGGTTTCACATATGAGTTAACGCGTTTTTCGCTTTGCTTGCACAGCATATACACTTCACCTCAACGCTTCCAATGTTGTTAGTAACATAAGGAAATTACATGCATAATATCTACATTGCGCCACTTCGCGTACAACAAACGCATCGAAAAGTTAAATTAAAATATTTTTCTTAAGAGAATTAGAATAATGCAATGCCTTTGTTAGGCGTGTTTTTGTAAAGAAAATATTCTCCTTTTACTCTTCGAAAACCACGTAAATCCGTAAAGAGTGTAAATGTCAAATTTCCACTTTCTACCCACACCTTTCTCACCGTAAATACACCAATGAGTTGGTTTACAGTCCATATTGTGTTCCTTACCAGGTCAACATTACAAAAAATTCGAATTCCCGCTAATGCAGGGAGTATCGAGTTGCGAAGCGATTGCGCTAAGCGTCATCGCTACTGAGTAACATAGATTTTTTACCTTTTAGGATGAAGTTGTTATTATTTATTTTATTTGACTAAATAGATAGGCATTTTCATAAATAAATAAATAACTTAATAAATATTTCTAAATATTGCAATAAAACTTAATTCATATCAACTAAATAAATAACGTTATACTAAAGCACAAAAAGTAATTATTTACATTAAACTAAACTTAATGTTAAATGAAAATAGAATAGGCGTCTATTACAATTCACATACGAGCAATCAGGCCCTTGCTGCTACACTCCTTGTCAAAAGTTGAAAACAAAAGACTTAACAACAAAACAGTAGCAGTTAAAACAAAAGCAAAAAAATTCATTATTTTACTAAGCAAACGAGCGCGGTTTTGCGGGTGTCCAACATGGAAAACGCCTCCAACGATTTATTTTGAATATCGATGAGACTGTGAAATTTCCAGGCAGTTTTGTTCTTGTTGGTTGCATTACAAATGCCATCTTGGTAAAGTACGGTTTGTTTTCCTTAAGCATATGTCCTCAAGGGAGCGATAGCTTGAAGATAGCCATAAGACAAATCATGTTTATTTTCCTATTTACAACTTTGTTATAATTTTACGTTTACGTAGGGAATTGTGAACAGCGAAAGCATATGCATATGCATTACGTTTATGCTACGAGTTTACGTGCTTGCACCAATTTGTCGATATCATGATAGGTATTCACCATGGCTGGATTTTCAAAGTCCTTGAATTCTGTACATCTATCGAATATCTCTTCGCAGTCTGTACCGTCCTGACCGTCCTTGGCAGCACGCATGTACTTGAAGAACCTGAGGATATCGGGATTATCCGAAGTTGGTTTACGCAACTCATTTAATTCCCTGAAAGTAGATTAAAATTTTATATAAGCTGATATCTGATATATGAAAATCGAATAGCAAAATATCACATAAAAGAACCTCGTTGAACAAGACAATTGGAAAATAGATGTTTTTAGTATTTTACTCTTCCACTTTCGATCTATGCAGTTGTACTAGGAACATGCAATATTTTAAGCTTCGTATTCAAGTCTTGCAATCGCACCTACAACAGACCGAAAGTGGGCAAAGAAACCCAAAAAAAGATTTGCTTAATAATATAAACAAAATACTATTAATACTAACTTGAGTTGAAAAATTTAGATGAGCTAAGCCAACAAGAAAATAAATTTTACCAACGTTGGTTTGCATTTTGTTCCACCTCTCATATAAGGGCTCATATGAAGGCCTTTTTTGTGATATGTCGTTACGAAAATCAATAACGCATGTTATTAGGCAAAGTAGTTTAAGCTGTTTGATGATTGGCCTTGCCCCGCTACAACGTCTTCAGTTATTGTTTTACTTAGTTTCGTGCAGTGTTCGACAGTAAACAGTAAACCGTAAACAACGATTTAGTTTTTTCGTTCATATTTAAGGGCCTTTTCGTACACAGATAATAATAATAAAAGTATTCTTTTGCTGTTGCAACGTTACGCTCAAATGTCTATTCGTTGGAGTGTCTGAAGCGCACACTTTATCCTATCGTCTTCATTTTGATTCATTCAATGCAATATACTCTTCTTCATTGCACAGTTTTCTTTCTTTCTTTCTTCAAAAAAAAAACAAAATATTTTCATCTTTTCCCACTATTATCAACAAAACTTGGAAACTTCTCTTCATTACATGAATAAATTGTCTCAAAGATAAAACAAGCTGTAAAAAGTAATGGCAAAAGGCCCTTAAGTAATTTATAATATTCACAGCTTGCCTTTAGTTATCAGCATGTAGCTTACATTCGACAGTCCCAGTGTGAATAAAAAAACGCTGCCAAACTAACATTCATTTTCTTTATCGAAATCCTCTATAATCCTTTGGCAACATGTAGTAAAAGCTATAAAAGCTGTCTGTAAACGACTGCTTAGATATGCAAAAATAAAAGCTAAAATCTTTTACTTAAATCCAATAGGTTTCTTGTAAATCCACTAAAAATAGAAAAGTTATTCAAAAAAAAGGAAAAGTAACATGTGTTAAGATTATTTTCTCAAAGGCTTAATTAAATTTGAAAAAAAAAACTATAGTGGGCTGATGTATTGGATAGACGTTATAGCAATTAAATCAAGCGAATTTGCACAATAAGGGCCCATAGTTTTTTGCTTCATTTGGGTGATGTTTTTATTGATTTAATGAAATTACTCTACATACGTAGGTAGCGTTGGCGTTGGTTATTTCCAATTATCATCTTTGAGCCCATAAGCAGCCAAGTTAAATATTTCTTGAAAAAGTTCATACGACGAGCAAAATGCTTAGTGCACAGAAGTGCAAGAGATGAAACGAAAATGGTGCTGACCATACCCATGATCGATATGTAACGTCTTCTAAACAAATCTAGCTGTATGCTACCCAATCGTTACACGAATAGTTTCTTAAAAACTCGGTTCTGCCTAGAATTGTCTTTCACCGATTTTTTACATAATTTGGGCTAATATATCTGGTATATCTCTAAGCGATTTGTAGTTACGTAATACTCTGTCAAGCCCTATTGAAACACATGATAGATCACAAGAAGATACATAAAAAAAAGACGTTGCAACATGAGTTAACCCAGTCGAAGGCATAATGGTTAAATCAGATAACTTAAACCATAAAAAAAAACATGTATGAATTTTGGTGAAAAACGCCACGAACTTTTTTACAGTTTTAGTTGATCTTGTGAAGTTGCTTCTGTTCCATTTAATCGTTTGCGTTTACATACAATAAGTGTATGTGGGTCTCTTTGGCGTATACTCGTTTTTTCCTTTTCTTAATCGCGACAGTATAGAAAGCTTTGTAAGAAGATGCTTATTAAAAATAATGTTGCCTACTTTTAGTCCCGTTTGCAAATGGAAATGTTTCTCACTATTTAGTATAGCACTTACCGACTTAACTGAGCCGACACTAAATTGCTGTAAGGAGCATACTTAGCTGGACTAGCATACATTAGACAGATCACCTTTTCGCGGCAAACTTCGTTGCTCGAATTTAGCTTCAATTGTGCAAACACTGAATCTAAACGCGATAACAACGGACTATAGAAGGGATCATAATTGGAGAGTAATAAAGTTGAATCGGGTACTTTTTTGAAGGAATGAAAACGATTGATATTTGCTGGAGCGACTGGCTTACTGCGCGTTGGTGCCAGCAGGCTAGAGGAGCCACCCGACAAAGAACCTGACAGCGAACCGGAGTTCTTAAATGATGCCGATCCCAGGCTTTGTAAGGCATTAAGATACGAATCTTGCATAAGTTGATGCTGGCGTTCGTTTAAAGTTAAGCGTGTTCCAGGATTATTGGAATTGTACGCATATTGGTTATTAACTTGCGAAGCTTCTGTAATATTGAAAACAGAGAAGAAAAACAAAATAAATTTCTTTTATATTTAGGTCGAGAATTTCAATAACAGAACAAACCTGCTTGATTATAGGCAAAGGCGGCAGGGTTATCTTTAGTATCGTCCATTGTAACTATAAACTTATTATCGTCTTCGAAACTCAAAGTGTTATCGCGAAAATCCAACTCTTGTGGCGGCTCCATAGGTCTTATAAACAAAGGTGCTGAACCTGATGTTATACCTAATTACGTATAAACGACGAAGAAGAAAGTTTAGCGCATGAAAATCAAGTCGTATGATTCTTTCGCTTACCCTTTCCTATTAATTTTCCAAATGATCCAATAATGGCCGGTATAAACATGGCTATTAGCAAAGACTTGAATATTTGTAAACCCATAAAGATTGGCCATAAAATCTTTTTTAAACCTACAAACAAATATGGAAAATTTTTAAAGCTTTTTAGTAAACAAAAAAAGCACGCGGATCTCTCGCGGTCCGCTGAAACAAACCTGTTAAAAACAACAAACGCCCTGTTTGCAATGTGCGCGGCATGGCTTTAAACACAATTTTGCCACTGGTGACTTTGGCTTCTCTCGGAATTCTTGAATGATCCGTTGTGTTAACGTTGTTAGTGGAATTCTTTTTCAGCTCAAGCAACAGCCCCGGCAACGGTTCATATTTTCCTTGTTCAAAAAATTTTGTAATATAATCTATTAATAATTTCTCTAAACTTGGTTGTTGTTCCCCATTGTTTTCTGCGTTAACTTTATTAGCAAGCTTTCCAACTTGTGAGTTCTTATCACCAGCGGAACTTAGGTAAGCCTCAGTGTTGGCAACTGCAGGAGCAGCAATAACAGATTGGTGCGGGTTCGCGGCTATTTCGTTATAATTGAAGGATTTTGGCGTTAAAAACATTAATGGCCGTAAGTCGGTGCTGATAGGCTTAAACATCGGAATCCGGTGTGTCTGTTCGACAACGTTCTTCGGTACGTACCTTTCGCGCGCCGCACGCGCTTGGATTGGGGGACGGAGGTTGGCGTCATCATTATTTGCAGTTCGCTGCTTAAATCTGTCCTGCATTGCAATAGACTTTATGTGAAATTTATCATTATGCGCAGCGTAAGCTTTGAAACTTTTTGCAGCTATCGTTGGTAGAGGCAGCAATAGTATAAACAGCAGAGCACTTTGCCACACAAACGTCTGACGAAGAATCTTATTGTCGTCATTTGTGAGATATGCTTGCTTTTGTCTGTAATAGAATAAGTTCGCTTCTTGTATGTTGTTATGTTTGTTTACACCCAAGTTGACATTTGATGTTGTTGCTTTCGTTATTGTTGTTATCGGTGCAGTCGAAGTCGTTGTCACTGTTCGCGTTGACATTTTTGCTTTCTTTAACTGCATTTCTTCGTATGAATGCATTTCTTATGTGGTTTTTTGTAAAATTTAAAGAGTCTTTGGAATTCAGTCATTGGGGGTTTCTTCGTCTTTCTTTTCGTTTCAATGAGATGTTACAATGTTGCAGCAATTTATTGTACTTTGTGGTACATATTAGTGTCAATCAAGTCATCTGAAAATAAAACATGAAACTCTAAGAAACATGAAACTCTAAGAAATAATGGATTTTGGAATAAAGAGAGTAATGTATAATAATAAGCGTTGTTCTGAATGCCAAATAATGAATTTTTCAATTGTTGTTGCTCTTACCAAAGTTCCATGTTTGTTTATCTTCACTTGAACTTAAAAGCTTATGTCGGGGTCTTTTTATTTACAATAACTCGTGTTTTAGATACCAATAAACGAGGAACTTGCTGTTATCTTAAAGCCGATCTTGAACCTTCTTAGTCTTCTCGGATTGTAAAAATTGTTGTTCCGAACGTTTATAAACATTTACTTTGAAATTGATTTCGAGATCCGTCGCAGATTACAGTCTATTAATAGCATTACTTTAAAGCTTAAGCATATGAAAATTTAAAAATTTTTTTTACTCAAACTGCGTCTGCGAACGAATCACACTTTTTGTCACTTACGCTTGGCTTGTGCTCGTCTATCACAAACATAGTTGCAGCACCCCGCTTAGATCAATTATCATGAGAATTCCATTAAGAGATATTAAGAGGACAGACGAATCTACTGACAGAAACACGTGCACGCTTGCATGCGTGCATGTACATATATTATGTCACACTTAACCAGTTAACTGTGTCGGCCTCTTTAGCGGCTTACTTGTATGCTCGTCAAACAGAGTACTGCAGATAACTTGAACATTGCTTCTCAAGTATGAATATATTTGTCAACACACTTATGAATACTAACAGTATGTGGATGAATAATAAACTTAAGGCATTCATTCCACCTTTCGATTCTAGGTGCATGTTTTTTGCTTTCCATTAGAGTTTCGTGGGAGATGGAAAAAGCCCGTGATATTCAAATGTACCAAAAGCGTCATGAAATGCTTGCAGATATTGGCTCGACTACTAATATTAGTTAGTCCCGACAAAGACATGAAAATAGTACTCGAAAATTCTCGTATAACCATGTGGTAAAGTGGCTTAGAGCATTAATTCTATCGTCAACTAATTGACAGAAATCTGTTTAACGTTTCAGCGACGAAACGCGTTACGATTATAGTTCGCCTGAAGAAAAAAAGGCGCTTTCTTCGAAAACTGCACGAAACAATGCCTTTCAATCCAATTGGTTAATGCCACAAAAATGATTTCGAAACTTATTTTAACACCAGATTTCACGATATCGTCAAAAAAATATTCAAATTTTTCACATTGACCTATGTAGTGTTGTGGGTGTCGACCCAGATCGTGCAAATAGAAGCTTTTGAGTGCATAAGACTACTTACTTATCGAAAACAAAGGACAAACTCCACTACTTGCATCTGCTGCTCATTTATTTACACATACAAAAATTTTACATTCAACGAAAGGTTATACAAAAACACATTTTTCAATTTAGTTTAACGAATGCACGAAACGATGTACAGATCTTATGAAACCGATCAAATCTGCATCAAAGTCATCCAGAAAGTGAAAAGATCGCGACAAATGGGCGGTTTGTACGGAAGCATCTGTGTTCATTAACGTCAAAGGATTTTCATCGCTTGAAGAGCCAATAAATTGAACGATTTGCCCGCCCATTGTCTCCTCGTTTATATTGCAATTAATTGCTTTGTGTTGCACGTCAACATCGATTGTCGAGTATGAGTTCTTGCTAACATCTTGTTGCGGGCACTTACAATCCTGTTCCAGTTCGCTTTCGCATTTTTCTTGGACTGTCTTACTTTCAGGCGTTCCATTGCTCCCTCCTTGGATTTTCATTTCCGAGTTATTTTGGTGCTCTCCTGCTCCAAACCGAGGATTGTTATGTATAATAACCGTGCTGGATTGCTCCTTCTTAATAGGCAGTTTGTTTTCCGGACATTTCCTCTTAACAAGGTACGAATCATCACTATCGGAGGAGCCACCGCTAACGGCGTCGAGCAAATCGGACTTTTTGACTCTTATAGATCGACGACGCTTACGTTCGTTTCGCCTGCGTGTTGATATGGAAGGCAAGTCTTCATTCCAAGCCCTTGTCACTAACAGATCGATTCTTGACAACGGCTTGCGACAACGCATACAAATTCGCCCCTTAGTTCGTTTCTCAGAATTTTTACATATTCGTGGCATTATTCGCTTAAATAATTTGTTTATATTAAAAAAAAAGAAAAAAAAAAAAAAGAGGAAAAAAAGAAAGGAAATCCTATACTAGAATTTTGTAAGATTTTCTCACGCGAAAATGTATATATATACGTAACTAAAACTTATTTTTAATTTTCAATTTTTTTACATTTGATTGGAAATAAAGCAATATGACAACATGATTGAAATTTTTTGTGGCATCACAGCTTGCACAGTGGTCTTCGTAAACGATGCGCAGCTAAAGGTATGTTTTTTTCTTAGCAGAAATACTAGCTGGAAAACCGTCACTCCGAGATTCTGAATTGATTTCGACCATTTTATTATACTCTACAACATATATGTTAAGGGGACGTTAAGTCTATAGGGAGATGTTGAACATCAAAAGAGAGCCTTGAGATAGACTCACTGTTTGCTGTAGCGATGGATACAGAGTCTCTTTTTTAATTGATTTAAAGCTGTCTGTCCATCTTTCTGTCTGATATCTGCGCCATTATTTTTGCATTTAAAGTCGCAAGCTTTAATATACATAATTGAAATATCGGACTATCTTTCTAATTGGTCCCCATATGCCACACCATTTAAAAAATACCGTTATATTCAGAAAAGCTATGTGTATGTGTACATATCAGAAAAGGAATCATTTTTAATACTTTCTTATTAAACCTTACATTAAGTGTATTAAATTCGCAGACACTAATTGGTTCTTGCAAACTTGGACAACATCAGTTCACGCTTTGAACATAACATAAAAAATAAAAGAATGCTATGTAAAAATAGTTTTGACCTTGTAATGTTTGAAATTGTGGTACGCATAAGTCGAGGTATTTTAAAGTTGTCATTGTGGCATCAAAACACGGCGAAGAACGGCGAATGCCGATTGCGAGAGGAAATGCAAATAATAGATATTTTTTCTCATTCATTGAAAATTCTTGCGATCCTTACCACACAGCTTTCCAACTGTAACTGCGACATGTGTCCAACCCAAAGAATCTCCTTTTAAGTTTTTATATATATAATTTTAGATCATTTGAAATCCGAAGAATAATCAAACAACACGATTTGTGTAAAACAAACAATCGTATATAGGTAACTTATAATGCAAGTTTTCCCTCAAGCTACGCGATTAATATCAAAAAAAGGTACGAGAAAGTGTTTCATACAAGTACGTTTTGAACGCGCACCCCCAAAAAATTTGAAATTCTCTTACAGGGGGATCTGTATCCGCGCGAAGTGACATGCAAGCTTGCTGTAGTAAAATATCTATACAAGAGTTTTCGTGTCTCCCTCACCCCAATATGTTCATAAGATATAATTTTTGAGATCCTACATCTGAAAATATGTAAAGAAGATGAAGTGAGCACTTAATAGTCGCCCTGGCTCGAATGTAATGTTTTTCTCCTTTGACTGCACGTTTATGGTCGGCAGGATGGATTGAAACAGTATACATGCAAAACACGATAACGTTGTTTGTATAATTAGAACACAGAGAAAACGTAAAAAATTCAATGCATTGCTCTGTTCAGCAATAACACGAAAGGTAACAACGCATGTAGCAATGAAAACATATCAAGAATATGTCGTGAAGGAAAAACAACAGATTAATTGTGCGTTGTCAGTGATGCAAAGACCGAAGCAAGCCACACTCCGAGGCCCATTAAAATATTTCAAGTGCACGACTACTCAAATGGTCCGTTTAGGTATTTAGCCTTCTAATTAGCTAAATTACAATATCGGCCCGGAAAGCGATGTTGGGACAAAAATCACAACATAGTTAGAGAAAGATGTGTCGTGAAGGTGAAGGTCTTACAACGGATGAAGCATGCCCGCCTAAGGACAAATAATGGCTTTTGTAGTTGTCTTCTCGGATTAGTTTTTATAAATTAATTTTTCGATGAAACTTTAAATGCTCGTCTAGATCCATCAGCCTTGTAATATGAAATTGACATATGAATGTCCTTTAGTAGCTTTTGAGACCCAAGTCCAACTGAACCCTAGAATTCTGTACTGTTCCAGTATATTTGACACATACTTCTAACTGTCTGAAGGAAATTTGCGTAATAGCGGTTTGGGAACATATCGCGGATGTGCTTTATCTGAAGTGAACACAAAAATCACAAGATTGTGTTGAACACAATGTTTTCTCATAGTTTCCAAGTAAGTCTATCACTGTCGATAAGAGCCAGCTTATGAGAAGCAATTACGCAAGCTACCACATATAGTGCGTTACCTTTTGGATGCAGTGCTTTGTCATTTAAAAAATTCATAAATTTTTATGACAGATTTAATTGAGTTATTTTCAAATCGGTTCGTGATTTTAAGATCGTAAAAATATTTTTGTTCAAACATTAACCTATTTGCTTATTATGGCAAACTTAATGAGATAAGTAATCGTTTATTACGTTCGCAACACTTTATTCGAAATCCATTTAAATGTGGTGTGTGAGCAACGCCATTATGTCGTTTATATCAATTTCAATATTTTCCTTGATTTTCACAAAAGGAGAAAAATTTGCGGATTGCTGCCATCGTTGTATTGGAAATGTTCGACCAAGTGCTAACGCACGTACGTACGTACGTCCGATATTGACATGAACATATTTTCGCGTTAATATGCTTTTGATGTATTTGTATAAATATCAATAAAAATAATTAAGTGGTTTTTATGTACAAACATATTTTTAGATTTAATTTATTTTCGATGTTTTCTTTGCAGAATATCTTCGTTTCGTTTGAAGTGAAAGCTAACAACAATTTCCGACACTGCATGTGGATGATGTAAGCACCAGAATTGAATTGCTAAGGTGAGATTGTTATAATCAATAAATCATTCATTCGCACTGACTTAGCTAGGCCTAGGCTACCTGTTATTAGGGCCAGTAGCATTTTAATCCTTCAAAGTACGTAAGGCCCTTGACAGCAATCTTACTTATACGTAGTTTAGAAATTAGAGTTAACCAACTTTTGGATAATAGATAGACAGTGTATGGCATGATAGATTAAACTGTATTTCGGTTTTCAATATAAATTTTCTCATTGAAAATTTCACACCTTCTTTGAGCCGTAAGTGCGTGGACAAATGCTAATGGAAAATATAAATACTTTACCTATATACGGGTACCCCTTTATCAGGGCCCTACCTAAAAATAGCAATAACAGAGAAGTTTAGTTTCTTCGCGAAGTGTCTCAACGGACATCGTAAACTTTTGAGTTTCAAATCAGTGTGTGAAAGACAGAAAGATTAAATATTCCGGTCCTTCGATGGTGATTATGAAATAGATCGCAATGACTTGCCGGACACAAATTAACTGAATCCATATGTGACTCGTCTTTTGACATCGTGATCACAGTTTCAGTAGCTGTCTAAAAACAGAATCCTCTTCAATCAATCTTTTTCGCTGTAATTAATGTAGAAATTATAAGAAAGGAGTTTACCACACACTTAACAATATTCAAGGCGTGAATAAGCTTCGGCGGATTTCGCAGCGAAATTGGATTGGATTAAATTGCCCATCCCCAGCAAATAACTTCTTCCATCTCTTTGATAATGAAAATGAAATCCCTGTCCGCGCTTTTCACGCTGCACACAAAAGAGAGCCTTCGTTAAGTGCTTTTTTTTGGCCTTAGAAACCTCTACTGATTCCACTACGGTAAGGTAACTTATTTTGCAACGTGGAGCTTAAAAGTGTGTGCTTTCATATGGAGAAAGCACAGACTCTTTCAACACACTGTATGGTATCAGTTACAGCGCCTCAAGGAAACAGCCAAAAGCGTGTTCCTGAAGCAGTATTAAAATTTTTAGACCCCACCAGCTAGACCATCCCAAGGTTGCACACATAATCAAATAAAAGGACGTATGTAATAAATAGTTATACGGTGTTTTGTGATATTTCTGCACCGATCTGACAGAAAGAGAGAGAGACGGAGAGATAGAGAGAGACATTATACAATGGTCTTTTTTGCTATTGTTTTCAGTAACGCATTTATATCGACCCCACTGTACTTTGCGACTTAATGCCCCGCTCACGTAACATTTACGCGAAGCTATTTAAAATAATGATATAATAACAATAATTCATTTAAGGCATTTCTCTCATTTTAATATAAACCTTTGGTAGATGAAGAAAAATTAATTATTAAAATAACACAACACATGTCGCTTTTAAAGCAATTGCTTTAAAGCAATGTTTGTTGAACTTCAACGAAGCGTTGAAAATGCAAAACGCACACTTCTATAATTTGCAGAGGCTAAGGCAGACTAAAGCAAGCGCGAAGCTGCAGTGAAACGAAAGTGAAAATATTGGCTTTACTTAGAGCTTGTTCTGCTTTTGCCATGAAAGTACATTTATTTTGATTTGTTTAAATATGAATGTAAATGTCACCTTTAAATTCTGATTAAAAGCCGCTCTATAGGTTTTTCGGAATAAAATGAAATACTTTTAAAAACTATACATGAATGACGGACACCACGCATAGACGAGAGCTAAGCAAGCGTTTTAACTAACCAAGAATTAATCTGATAAGTGCCATCTTCCTATCCCCATTTTCGGAATCCTAGCAAGATGACAGACGGACAAAACTGTAGACTACGATAGCATGAATTAATTATTAATTGATAACAAGTCGCGTACGAAAGAAATGGAATAAAAAACGCACTTTCGATACGAAGAGGTAGTATAAACAATTCATGGCGAAAAATAGAGAAAACTACGGCAGCAAAAATTTCATTGTTGACAAGAAACAAACAAAAATATCTTCAAATAAACTAAATTTAGGTTTCAAATAAAAAATCATAAAATGCTCAAGATTTGTCCTAAGATGAATACAAATTCTTTTCATTGCGTTCGTTTAAAATGAACGGCACCTTATTCTTCTTTCATAGCACAATGAAGATACGATGATGATGATGATGATGATGATGATGATGCTATAATTATCATTCATTATCATTAAACTTAAGACACATACTTATTGTTATTTATCAAATAGACTGACTGTAAGAGCGAATTATTTTGGAGAAGAAAAAAACTCGAATTTTTGTTTTCTAATTCGATGAAACTTAAATTCGCACACATACACAAAAAATGAAAGTGAAATCGGCAAAAAGAGCAAAATGAAAACAAAACACATTTTGTAATTTATACATATTAGCGAAGAAGAAGCAAAATCCGTATACCGCAATATGTAACACAAATAAGAAAAAGCCACACGATAATCCATTGACTGAGTCAACTAACAACAGAGAGAAACAAAAAGTCACGTTCAATAAACGCAATCGATAAAGATCGTAAACGCCAGCTTTTATTTTCCTTTCCATGCCATTCCATGCTGTAAAAATATAACAGAATGCAGAAAAATATAAATCGACCGCAGAGAAAATATTAAGAGCGTTCACAAGACCTTGCAAGTTATGGAAAAGCAAACGCACTTAGCTGGAAAATAAATTGAAATTCGTTTTTGTTACCAACCCAAGTGACACGTTCTTCTCAATTACACGCGCTTTCTAGAGAATCACGAATTCATGGAGTCATAGGTGAGGCCTGCGTATTGACTCATCTTGTTGACGCCCCCTACTTGATGACAATCGTTGATCGTCGCTTCTGCAATGATTCAGCTGACTTTGGCGAATCCTAAAAAATCATCCAACGCTACAAGCATTGTAAACCACAAGGGATGAACAACAGTAGAGGATCTAGCGCTAAGCGTTTAAAGATATCGATGTCAATGCCTTCCTTGTTAATGCCTTCCTTCCTTATGCACACGAACACAAAAAATTTCATATCATTTTGCTTTAGAAGGCCCTAACGCACCTATCAAGCTTCTCGATTTAAACTCTTCTCTCGAGTCTAATTGAAGAAACTACTTTCCGTAACCGATATATTTGCGAAAACTATTTTGAAGAAAGCGAAATATAGCTCTGCTTAGACATATTGAAACGATATTTCTTCTACGGTAGCCTGTTTTGCAGGGTACAACCGACGGACAAAGACACGTACAGATGAACGTTGTTGTTGTTTTGTAGAATTTCTACGACTTCCCTTTTGATTCAAAACGCACGTACATAGTTTAAGAGAAACTCGGACAAAGTTTTTTGAGGACAATTCTTAAGAAACGCATATATCTTCTTGTTTTTTTCCACTACTTTACTGCCTCGCCGACGAACTGAACTGATGCAGCATTTGTCTCTTTGATTTGTAACGCCTAGAAACCCGTAAAGATTCCAAATCAATCTAGTGACGTTCGCCTATGTCCATCCGTCCGTCCGTATATAAATTGAGATAGAGTGCAACGCTTTAGTGTACATACATTCTCTTAGTTCCGAGCCACGCCAACAACGGACCAGAAGATGTAATTTCCTTGAAAACATTCTATTACGTCATAGTGAGATCCTTATCGAGATCCCTATCGAGATCCATCTAGAAGCCGCTCGTCTAAAGGTCGAAAACCCTTTTAAGCATATAAAAAATCGAATGCTTACGTATTTCGCTTTTTTCCTTTAAATTAAATTTAATTGCGTATCGACGACGAGGCGTTCCAAAGCCAGCGAACAAGACTTTCTTACTTGTTTCTTTCTATATCCGTTAAAACTATTGTTTTCTAGGGAAATATTTCTTACAATAACACGTTTCTTGTAAAATTTATATTTTTATTAGGAAAGAGCTTCAAGTGCAACATAATTTCAAAGCCAGTGGTTGATGTGGCTTTTTAAGGAAATTCTTTGTTAACTTGAAATCTCGTTGCTGCAGAGAGAGTTGCGTGATCAAACACAAATACATACGTATACATATTTGCTTTTATATGCATATTTTCTTTCCTGCTTCATTTTATCGATGTTGTTGTTTGTTTTTATTTCTGTTTACTTTTTTTTCGTTTTGTTGGTTTTGTATTTCTTACACACAAACAGTGGCCATGTAAGGAACTTTCTATCTATTTATTGAAAGATTTGCTACAAAAGTCCACTTCAACCTCTTCACCATGCAGTGCCTCAATGATAATTGCAATCGATATATGGACTTATAAAAGTAAATAAATGTTAAAATATGTATGTGCATAGATGCATACCTATCCGAAGGCAATTGTATTATTATTATTATTATCTATTTGGATATGTAAAAAGTGTTTGCTTTCGTTCGTTTTTCCCACTTTCCTTATCGTACTTATTAGTGTAGAATAAGTTTGTATTGAAGCGCGTGAAAACCATTTGTATTCGTAACCGTCGCGTATAAAAGAAACACAAAAAGAACACACAAACTAAAGTAAAATTAAAATACTCTTCTCACAATCGTATTAAGCAAAGTAAAGCTTTAGCAAACTGTATGCTAAAAATTATCTGCAACACTCTCTAATTTATCCCATTTTTATATGTAGATATAGCCATGGGCATATAGATAACATATATTTGAACCAAAACTCGAAAGTAACGTATTGTAACAATGTAATGAAAAGATTGCAATTTTCGTTGAACACATTCTTTAGCTTTGCTATAAGGAAAATGTAGCCCTCTAGAAAGTGTAACGCTATCGGTTTGTTCCGGAATTGATCATAAATATGTTACAAAAAATACGCTAAAATAAGTAAATCTTTAAGTAGCACTGTTGCTGATATCAGTTTGAGTGGCCGAATTGGCGCGGGGAAGCAGCAACAAAGTGGTTACAACAAGAAAAATGATTTATTAAGTCTATTAAGCCAGTAAGGAAGCAAACGTTTCAGTTGAATGAAACTCATGCAAGGAGCTTGAGTAAAGTACGCTCCGCAGAAGACAAGCAACAATAGATGTCCGACATAGAATACAAAATATTGAACAAGCTATAAAGAAAAGCGCATCCATTTGCATCCATTTCTATGGTTTAAATCAAGTTTCTTTTCTCGTTGAGGAATTTTTTGCTTTTCAGTTTTTCTGGTTCATCCACCAGTGCTTGTTTTCATTGGACAAATTCTTGCCCGTTTTTTTTCTCCTTGAATCCTTTAATAAATCGGAGCGGTTACTCTTACAAGGGAGCACAGGCTATTTGTATAACTTCGGCTTCGGTTTTCAAGTTCACACACTAGACCTAATGAAGCCGTTACGCAGTTCAGCAAAGACTGTGTGTTTCTCTATAACATGTTTCGATTGCTACTTTGCCAAATGTACGGGCAGTCTGTCGAAGTTTCTCTCTACAAACATGCACACACACACACACACACACACACACACATGTGTGGGTTATACTATTCCTCCACAGTAGAAATGTGAGTTAAGAGAACAGGTTCTAGTAGCCTTGGGCATCATTTTGAAGATCGAATCGTATACAAACTCATGTGCAAAGCTTTGTATATTTGAAAATTTTAAATTCTTTTTTATTACTCTTCAGTTCTTAACAGGCCTGCAGCACTTTAAAATGTGTTGGCTTTACATGATAATTATGCAATAAAATCGTAACGCTTTCGACATTTACTTCCTTTCCTCACTTACGGTTTTGTTGAAACTATAAAATTGCTTAAATGCTGGAGAAATTTCATATTAAAATTAAAATTTAAATGTAATGGTTTTTTTTTTATTACGCATAAAGAGAGACAAAGCAAAACGAAAAACATTTCAGGTTGAAAGACTTAAGATATCATCGTCATCACCATCGAGAGTCCGACATTAATTGGATGGCCGCCATAAAAAAAATATTCACAAATTTGGCTTTCATTTCTAGAGCTACTGAAATTAAACGACAACCAGCCAAGATCTCATCAAATTGTGAGACTTTCTTTTCCAAACAAAAAAAAAGATAAGAAATCAAGACAAAATGAAGAGGAAATTTATTTTTGGCTTTGCTTGATAAACATCGTGTCTTTTATTATTTTGCTTTGAAAAACTTGACATGCAAAGCTTACATGCCGTGAATCATTTGATTTCCATCGGCCAGCGTTTACATTCGTGCATACAATAAATAAAGTAATAGATAAGCAAGTGCCCGAGCAAAGCTACACTACGATTCGCCACTTAGAAGAGTGCAAAACACTTCGTTAAATGCTTACATTTTATTAGGACCGTACACGCATTGAACATCTGGAAATGGCATTTGCACAGAGTCTTTCCTTCCTCATGGTACTTTTGCATACATAGTTCCATGTTCGTTAATCCTGCTTTTGTAACGCACGGAAAAGTGTTGACTATTAGTGCATTAGTAGCAGGAAAAGTATTTATAGTAATTGAAAAACAATCGAACCACAATGAAAAGGGGGAGAGATTAACTTACATTTTTGTAATGAAAAATGCTGCTACTAGAGCTACTTACTACTAAAGACAAGATATACCACTGCTTGATCTCAATGGCATGTGATTCCATTTATTAACTGTTAGTGCTATCTGATGCTGATATTATGTTACATTACATTTGACATATTGATAAAATATATGAAAAACAAATAAAAGAGATTTGAAGAGTTTGACAGCTTTATTGTTTTCTGCAGATGATGCATGGAACAGATGTAACTGAACTAAAGTTCTTTTCAAAGAAATGCAATAGTCGCAGTATGTGGCATGTGCCTGCATGGCAGACTTGCCAAATTTAAATTAAATTATTCAAGACATGCAAAAAATTGTTATCCGCTTATACAGAGGTTTCTTAAAACCAATGATTTCTTCCTTTGCGTCTCTTCCATCTCTTGGGAAATCTTGGGAAATTTGTCATCCACTAACACTAAATATAGTTGCAATTTTCTTGAATTTTCTTTCCTCTAAGAGAGTAGAAAAAAGTGCGCGTGTATGCTTCAAAAGCTAAGAGCGATTAGGAATGAGCAAGAGCTTGAAGTGCGGGGAAAAGTTCATCAAATCATTCATGGTTTTTCAGTAAACTTGTCTCGATTGTTTAAACAAAAAGAAATCTATTGTGATGCGCGTTAACGTCGTCGTCCGAATATTGACAGGTTTTCACTTTGTATGTTATACGTAATCAAATCAAATGCTTTGTCATATGGACTTTTGCTTTATTAAAAATGCAATAAACCAGTGCGGGGGCTTTCGACGCCAGAATAATTTGTAGATTTTGGTGATCAAAACAAACCAAGAGACAAGAGACAAATTTTAAAAAATTCTTTGTTCAAAATCGTTTTCATTGACACGAATTGAATTGTTGTTCATTGGCACGCGTTCATTGCAGTTTAAACATGTAATTGTGCAGCTGTCGCTGAATAAAAGAAAACCATGTGTCGCAATGACTTTGACAATGATATTGAAGAGGCGGGTATGTTCCAACCTATGATCCTTAATTTGTTGTGAACATTGAGTCCAACATGGCCGGCCTAATGTATCGACTTGTGAGGCACAGGCTTGAGAGCGAGACAGGTTTGGAAGAACACCCAAAAGTATCTACGCTCTATTTATTTCAGGTTTATGTTGAAGCGTTGCTTATGTTGACAGCAAGTTAAGTCAAACTTACAACTA
Organism: Glossina morsitans morsitans; assembly: GCA_001077435.1. NCBI lineage: Eukaryota > Metazoa > Arthropoda > Insecta > Diptera > Glossinidae > Glossina > Glossina morsitans. Next base: position 43,212 of record CCAG010011761.1, on the reverse strand, counting down.
CGGGTTTTGAGATTTTGCGCGGTATTGAATGAAACCTCCTGCACCTCGTTATTATTTAACTATCAGTTAACTTTGTCAGAGAAAACAGCTAAATTTGAAAACGGAGTGAAGAAGAAATGTGGATGCAAAAGTCTTTTCTCATTAGTCATAGTCTCCCACAAGCAAGTGTTCATATTAGTTGAAGGAGAACTTGTTTTTAGAATTTTCCACAAGGATAGGGCTGATGGTGTTCTCGCAAAATATTCGTAAAATTGTTCATATCGTTCAAAAGCTTCGTCCAATCAGCAACACTCGCAAGTGGAACAGATTTTGAAAAAACCAAAACAATTAGTATCGGAACACCATTGCGTTTATAATGATTTATTTTTTTGGTTATCTTCTAAAGGAGATCAGTAGACATAAGGAATGATCATTAACTGAATAATGCGTTTTATATTTAAAATTTCCAAAATGATTTTGAGAAAATATGCGTATAATTTAATATTTATTTCGGTTATGACAGCAAACAAAAAAGAAAAGAAAGGAAAACAACAAAAAAAGGGATCACAAGCAATTAAAAAGTTGAACGCAAACACAAATTTCACCTTTCATTCATACATACATTCGTAGCCAAAGTTACAAGAAAAAAAAGCCATAACAAAACTCACGCTTCTACTTTCAATTTCGAAACGAAATGCGAACAATGCCCTTAAAAACTTGTCCAAAAACCGAACGAAATTGAAAAGTTTAAACGGTAAACGGTGAACGCGCATTTCAAGGCACGTAGCAGCTAAGAGATGATTTAACTTTTCTGTTCGCGTTCGTGTGATGTGCGAACATGTTTATGTGTATTGAGTTTATTGTACTTACTTCAGACACTAACTAACTAACTAACACAAAGAAGAAAAGAAAAAAGAGCAACAAAAGTCATGCAATATAAATTTTAACTTTTTAGCAGACCACAAACAACTCTCAGACTAGAAGATATGCGCGGGACAAGCAATTAACACTCACTCACCATGCTACTGCAAAAGTGTGATAGTTTGTATGTTAATAAGCGTGTGTGTGGGTAGATGCGTGCATGGCTACTCAATCAATTTAACAACGTTTCGCACTTAGTTTTTGTTTTTTTTTTTTTTTATGCGAAAACCTCCCAACCAGGATCTCTCTCGGTGTTCGTTGTCGTAATAAATTATGCCAAACGTGCAACAAGGGCATCAATCGTCAACATTGACAATACAATCATCATCATGATCATAATAATGACACTGTAAATGAACGCATTGCGTTCCTTTCACTTTAAATAAATAAATCGACCCCAACGGAAAACAGCTTTTTCACGTTTTCGTAAATTTTCTTTATCTACGAAAATGAATTTTTGGCAGATCACTTCTGTTCATGTTGTTTCTGTGTACACTTACTTTAATCACACATAGCACGATTTCTTTTCTTCTTATTTAATTCACTTGCAGTATATATATTTAAAGATAAATGAAATGAAAAAATTTCATTTCAAAAATTATTTTAAAAGGAAGAGAATATTCGTTCTTTTTATCTTCTATCTACACTTCTTCTTCAAGTAGGCAAAAACAAAGTTGTATGATTACCGTTATTGCTATTCAAAGCAAGTAAAGCTTGACCGATTAAAACGTCAGTTTGTTTAGATTTAATTGGAATTTGACAGACAGTAGCGCGTGCCAGTTTTTTATTTTTTTATTTTTTATTTATTTTGTTTTTGGATTTTTCTCATAAACGATATTTTCACTTGATTGGTGTTTTTCCGCTTTCAGCAACCGTCTCATGGCAAAAACATTTCTTAACTATTGCCGAAGCCAGACTTTAGAGAAAGCTATGCTTCAACCAAAAACCAAACTTAGCCGGCAGCCTTTAACCGTTTGCGCAAACCAGCTGTTGCTTTTATGACGTAGTGAGACTGACTGGCTTACACGTTCAACCGTTTATGCACTTAAGAGACAACTAAATATTTAAGAGAGCGCTCGCTGATAACTTAAAATCATTTGCACGTGTATGTGTATGCGTGCGTGCGTGTGTGCGTTCGTGCGTGCGTGCGTGCGTGCTATGACAACAACAAGCAACAAGTGTAATTCTGCTTTCGCAGTCACATGATTTCTCATTTCCCTTTAGGTGGCGTGTGTCATGGCGACTGCACTATATTGAAAGTTGATGCTTCACATTCTATGCATTTTTAACCATTTAAACATTTTACCGTGACATTGATGTACGTCAAAAAATTAATAATTATTCATGTTTCCATGGCGCACGTTGGTGCAATGTAAATATAATTCATTCGTAGTTCATCGAGAGTTTGTGTGCCAAGAATGTCATTACCTGAAACAGCACTCCGTGTGCCCTCTTTCTTTCCACTTATACGTAAATGACATTTTACGGTAATGAAATAATTCCTTAAATATATATTTATTTTTGTAACGTATATAAATCGAAAAATTCATTAAAATGCTTAAGAAGTCGTTTCGACAGGTGGTTCGAAGAAGTATAAGAAAAGCAGAATAAAAACTTTTTACTTATAGGTCATGCCAAGGAGCAGGAGGAGTGACACAGGGACGCTCAAAGATGACATGAAATTTAAAAAGACAATTTATTTTGAGAGGCAGTATACGTGCAGACCATTGAATAGTCCTCAAGAAATACGACTCAGTCGTTTTGAGAGACTGTCTGATTCACTTATTGGCATTGTTCGCGTTACACTTCCTTTCGAACATTTACGTATCTTCAATATTATTCATAGGCAGAAGGTTTTAAGAAGCATTAAAGTGCAAAACTACACAATCACGGAAATTTCCTTCGCAAACGTGACAAATTTCTTAGCAAATGATGAATGAAATTTGCCAAGAACTTTCATCGTCACGGTATCTGGATGTAGCTGCACTAACATAGCACAATATGAGAATTTTCATTGGTCTTATGCAACAAACTGTTGAGTGTTTTTGTGTCTGTAATAAATCAAGTGGATTTAACTAAACGGATAATATACGTTGATAGGTTAACAACTTGCGTTTGAATGGGCTACGCATACGTAACATATGTGCTAGCGTTTGTCTGCAGTCGAAGAATAAGGACGTATTCTTTTTTTTAAAAAGTTCGCAACACACCCAGGTGTGATCTTCACATACCTTATAATATACTATGTCAAATCTTGAATCGGCCTAAGCATGTCCGTCTGTTCGTCTACCTGCAAACATTCTTCCAACTACAAAATACAAGATATCGGCTTAAGATATAATAAAAACCTGGCAAGTTCTTGAACACAACCCGGCATAGAAAGTGGGCCGAGCTGGTTAAAGGAGACAGCCACAAAGCAATATCAACTTCTGTATTCTAAAACCAGAAAATTGGAACATAGTTCATTACTACTCACAACCAACAACATACATAGCGATGAAAAGTTTCACGGATATTCTGTGTCCCGTATTTGCGCAAAAGTGAAGAAAAAAGTCCCTGCCCGCCCAATATTATAGAGTTTTCAAACTTCAGTGATCTCGTGTTTATTTTGAAGCACAAAGTAGTGGGTATAAAAAACACGCCCGCAGGGGCGGGAAACCATTTTTTTACGGCTTCTATTATGTTTTCACTTTTTATCGGCGTCGTTGCATCAGCAAAGTTTGCAACCGGCAAAAAGTGCTCGCATTACGCAGGGACTCTTGAATAGATCTAATGTAAACTTACCATAAATCACTTCAAGTTTTTATGGTAAGAAGAAAATGTGCGTATTTCTCGGTTGCGGCAAAACAAATCAAGAGTCAAAAATGAGAAATCTCACGTAGTGCGTTTTAATTGAGTTTAAAACTCGTTAAGTCTGCATATCGAGTAGATGACGAACACTTCCAAATTGAAAACCTCTCATAAAAGAATGAAACTTCCAGGTGCCGTGATATTAGAAAATTAACAAACGTTAAAGACCTCACTCACTTTTGTATTCCCTTTAACGGAACTTATAGCGCCCGTAGTAAATGTGCAACGTAGTCCGGATAATAAAGATAAATAATGTTGTCCCAAACTCGCTGCTCACTGCTCACTACTCACTACTAATTTATCCTCTTTCGCTTGTTCTGTGCAGTAGTAACAGGTGTAACATGTGTTTGTACTCTCAGACAGACTCATACGTCACACATGCTTGAGTGGTTGCCACGAAAAAACCTAAAAATATTCATTTGAGTAAAGTGAAGTAATTGTGACCTTTTTTGCCTTCTCTTCTGTAAAATTTAATTAACGTATGCAGTAACATGTTTTTACTGCTTTTTGCAAATGCATTTGGGGAAATCGTTGCTGATATTTTGTACGAGAAGCACTGCCGGTTAACATTCGACAGATATTTCCGTTTGTTGACATTTTTGCTTAACTTCCTTGTTGGAGTGTAGGATAAAAGAAAAGATGACATTTAAGGGAAATGTTTTTCCTTTCGTTTATCATTTAATTGCTTCCTTTCCTGCCCCATCTTCCCCCATATCTTGAATGCTTTTGATTTTGTTTACGCAGCTGCTGTTTTACGCACAAAACTAATCGATTGATTGAAAAGAACCTTTTTTTTTGTCATAAAAAAAAATTACAGTCATATCCGTTTTCGTTGAAATATTGTAAGCTTTCAGCACAAAGAAAACGTCCTGGGGATCGAAATTCACATAACGAAAAAGTTACTACAATGTAGAAAGAAATGATCGCAAACAATTTCACAGAATCTGTAAATACATTGCTTTACATTATCCGTTACATTGATCGGTGTTTACAACTGCATATTTCATAAGTGAAAACATCCAACCGACGTACATAATGCGAACCGGATTGACACGGCTATCTTTGTTATGTTTAACTAAAACTCTATCGAATTGCGTTTTCGCGTCCCCTGCACTCGTATCTCTACGTATCGTCAGCTACCAGCTGCCAACATTGAAATCTCGTCTGCTGTCGAATTGATTGGCGGTGATGCCATTACACATATTAATATCGAATAATCAATTTGGGAGCATTGAAGATGCACTTGTAAGCTTTCATCGAAAGTGCATTATGGTTAAATAGAATTCAAGGATGAACGTCGCAGCACAGCAAATGTTGCGCGCTGCATGTATAGAATGAGATTAAAAATAATGAGATAAACGATTCCATATGCTCTTAATACAGATCACAGCAATAAATTTCATTATCCTTTAGTATTAAGTAGAGACTGTTTACAATGTTTGACATCAATGTCATATTAATTAGGATGATAATGATGGGTGTGCAAGTTTTCGCTTAAACAAGCGAACGCGCGTCGCAATAAACTTTCTCCCTTTTTTCTTTATTAAGCATGCAATGAATCGAATGGGAGTCGCAAATGGGAAACATTTATTATTAATGCGAATTCAAAGTGCATCTCCAGTGAAAAGGAATATATTGGTGCTATAATCCAGTTTGTTTGCTAAAATGCATTTTCACTTCCCTATCACATGCGGTATCACATCGTAATGCCGTAAGAAAATAACACAAGACTTGTTACTGATTGCCCTCTAGATGTGTGTGTGTGTGTGTGTGTGTGCGTTATGTTAGATACAGCAACACAACTATGTCAATTAAATGTATTTTACTGTGTGAGACAAAGATTTACTTAATGTGTATCATTTACCCGATTGTAGGAAAAATGAAATCAATAATTCATGAAAGCGAAATTATTATTAATTGATACATTGATACATAATTAAGATTTCTTTGTGCCAAGCAATCATTTTATGCACGAATCATATCGAAAATGAATCCAACCACTACATCCGTATCACACGCGTTGAAGATTTCGTGAAAAATTCCAAGACTTGTAATTAAGCAAATGAAACATTTTAAATGTCCATCCATCATAATTTAAATTGTGTTCTGTTGTTAAATTTATTTTCAATTTATTTTCTGCATCACTTCACTTCATTTCAGATCATTTTATCATTTTGCCATTTAAAAACTTTTTAATTAGTCATCAGTGCAGCTCAGTGCAGCTCGTCTTTCAATGTGGAAACGTTAGCTGGATAAATTAATTAATTGCAATATATGTCGATTCTTGTATAGTACGTTGTTGCTTATATTCATTCGTATGTTAGTACAGTGCTCGTTTATGCATTACTATCATCGTTTGATGAATGAATAATTTGTTTATCGATATTATCATAAGTAAGTGAAACATTTCATTTGATTGCGTTCTGCCTGAGTAAACACTTTCACATCATAACAACTACCTACATACGCAATCACATACCATTTCTATTATTGTAGTCACCATTCTTTGCTTTGCTTTCATTCTGATGCTAGTGTTCGTTACGGTTGCTCGCATAAATTAAAAACCTCGCCACGTTTTGCATAAGATGAACTTTACCTGAACGTTTACCTTAGATTGCAAACTGCACACAATGCCCATATAAAGGCGTGATTCCATTCGCTTTTAAGGAAACAACGATACAATGAACACTACATTTTGTATTGAGATATGAATGAAATGAAAAATGCATTTAATTCTTAAAAAAACATACATTTGTTTGCATGAATAGTCTGTGTGTACAGATCGAACTGACGTACATATCTGCCCATGGAATGTCTGATATCTTAAGGTTTGATTTAATGTGAATCGAACAGAAAGCAGAAAATGTCAAACTTCGATTGGTGTTCATAGCAGTAGTGGTGTGAGTAATAGCTCCAGCTAATGCTGGTAAAGACAATTGTAAAAGTAATGCGGACAACTGATCAAACAAACGGTCCAAAGAGATGGACCTGGTGATGCTCCTCCAAATGGGAACAGAACACATATGCGTATATTTGCTTTTGGCAGGCATCTACTTCAGAGTTGTCCTTTAACCGGGCGGACAGACTGACGATTGCACAGACTGAATTGCACGTAGAAGGGAAAGGAAAAAGGAAAAAGTGAATGGGAGTAGTATTGGCGTACATTCGTACTAGCATAAAGCTAGAAGCGTCAGGAACAATGAGAAAGTCCACTATAGAAATATATGAATGTGTATTTGTGTGTGAATTTCACCTTTCCAACTCAAAGTATGACTTTGCTAAACCTTCGATGAATATCTCTGAATAGTGCAAAGAGAATGATAAGATCGTTTATATTTTTTAGTGGTAGCGACTACGATTTAGGAAATCGATTATTCATTCGATGTTTCGTTGCTCTATTCATGCCACCTTTATGCCTCGTCGTTGAATACTGTTTTATTATTTAGTTTTTCCTTTTCGCCTCATTCTCTTGCTCACTTGTAATTATCTCGATAAGCAGTTGTTGTTATTTTGATTGATTCAAAAAATCGTTCACTATAAATATATAGTTTCGCGTACATGTATGTATGTATTCATTGCACATTCTTTCCCATCACATATATTGTGCATGGTTAGCATTTGTTTACGTACAGTTTACGATATATTGTGATTAAGTACAATATTGTCAATATAAGGCAAACCTCAATAAATATTATTAGCTCTTCTTAAATGCCGTAATTACAGCCGCAGTTACCTATTTTCTACTTAAATGTGCACTATAAATATATATATATATATATATATATATATATATGTGTGTGTGTGTGTGTGTGTGCAAGCATAAAAGTGCATTAGACCACATTGAACATAATTATCGTAAGTGCTCCAATAACCTTGAAAACTGCTGAACGTGTAACTTTGTCATTCCGTACGAATTGGATTAATAATAATAAACGAATGCTTTAGATGAGTTTTTCGTTGCGATCCGTGTGGAGAGACCAACTTTAAATTAATTAAATTAATTAAGTTTAAAATGACGAACTTGTGATTTTTTTTCTTTTTTTTTTTAACTAATCGACAACCTAAAGAAAGTGGAGCTTAGTAATTATCAAATGCGTAAATTACATGCAGCGACAAACACAAGAAAAGCATAAGAGACCCTATAAAAGACAGAATGTAAAGTTTTTCACTTTAAATTCAAATTTTATTTATAGTTAAGAGAGAATTTATGCGATGCGAACAGTACTCGTTCTAGTATACCCAACAACAACAAGAACAATCTGACTGTCGCATGCTATGCTCCTATAGCGCTACCTATGACCTTTGATACCCAGAGCTATTACTTACAATATCCTCGAGCCAGTCTTCCAATTTTCTTCTTCAAAGGATTACACTTTTCAAGTGGCTGCCCGGATTTTGCTCGGACTTGTTCTTCAATGAAAAATGTAAACTCATCGATTACCCTCTCAAAATAATTTCCCCGTAAATCCATGCATATTACAAAAGGTAAATCGCTTTTTTTCATGTGAAGGCGTGGCTTAATTATGCAACTGTCCTACAAAAAGTTCGAGCTAAATCCGAGTTGTCGTCTGCAAGTGGAAAAAAAGAATTACTTTTTTGTCGAGAAGATTCAAGAATGAAGTCGCGCTCACTGCTAGGAGCGATGACGACCATTAAAGCAATACTTGCGTGATTTTTCGTAAGAATTCATTGAAAAACACAGAATTAATTTTTATTTACTTACTTTATGTAAAAGTGTGACCTTAAATCAAATATTAATAACAACATGGAAATTTTATTAAAGCATGTTAAGTGATACTAAGCATAATTGAACAGCATAAGTTGTTGAAGAAATCGGTGTACAAGAAACAGCAATGAATCCGGCAGATTTATCGATTTGGAAGGCAAATCTAATCCATTTTATCCTTTGCCTAAAGTCGCTTTCTTAGAGATTACACGATCAGTGCGATCAGGGATGCTATTCAGGTTTGTTGAGTACCTTTCTTGCAAAAGAGAAAGCAGAAAAGAAAAAAGTCTGTGAGCAAAACATTTAAGATCGAAAAAGTTTTCGTTTATTTCAAGAATCATATAAAGAAAGGTATCGACTAACATGGAAATTTTGAGAGAGTTGCAAGCGAATAGGAAGAAGGTTGATGTTCCAAACACAAGTGCACCTTGTTGTGTTGCTGCAAATGACTTTACCTTGAAAAGATAAAGATCTCGGACTGAAACGAGAATTTGGAAATTGGTCGTCTGACCATCTTTTTGATCTTATTATTATTTTACAGACACTTTTTGTCAATAAAGGCAACGAGATTTGTTAAGCGTAAGGTTGCGCAAGTATGTAAACGAAATTAGTCTCGTTAATCTCATCGAGAAACGTACAATTCTCGAATAAGCTGACAAAATCTTTTAGGAAAGAAATCAATCCTATTCTAGATTGCATATGTTTATCTTAAGGATTCTCCTCTTGGCAAAATTGACGAATAGTATCGTTGACAAGCCAACTTATTATTAAATAAAATAAACTTTAATGTTCTTAAGGGTTCTTGAAGGAACTGACTTATCGTAGAATCTAATCAATGGAAATCCATTAATGGATTATTCAATTTTGTAAACACTCAAGTGTCGAATGGACACTCAAAGCACACTTAGCGACTGGTAATTACACATCGCACCTGAGCTACTCAACAATACATCACATTTCAACTCTCTGTACCTTATTGAATCAATATGCAGGTGTTCTGTATATATATATAGTATGTTATGATTTGTAATAGCCTTCAAAATGACTCAAGAAGAAACACTCTTTTTGTTTTAACCAAAAGTCAGAAGAGTTCAGTTTTGTATAAAAACGTAGTATTACCGAATGGTGATCAAGTAAGAGGGCCTTACTGAAGAAATAAATTACTTGGAGGGAATTGGGAAGAAGACGAAGGAGTTGGGAAGAATTCCCGCGTCTGAGCAAGTTGTTGGTTTCTCGTTTCGGCTACTCATATATCTCACCTATACTTTCCACTTCCACTTTTGTGCTAACAATATCTTGACATCTGAACCAAGAAAGGTGGACTTTTCTACCAACAAAGCAGAAAGTTTCTGTAAACAAAACTTGACTTCAAAACTTTTGCAGAGTTTAAGGATGCAATTGTGCGTGTGTGTGTGTGTGTGTGTGCAGTGTATGTGCAGTGTGCCATTAAAAGAGAAAAACAAGAAAAAGATAGGAACTTTATAAAGTGTAGATGCAAAGGTTCCGAAAGTTGCGAACAAGATTTTTAAATGAAATGAAAAATTTGTTAAATTCGTTAACAAAAACAGGAATAACACGAACAGAAAGTTCATCTCTTCACTTCAATACAATTTGATTTGGCGAATACGTTAGTTCTAGTTTCGTAAAGTTTTTCGCAAAAGATTCTCCTAACAATTTTCTCATGGAGATTGAAATCGAGATTCTTAAAAGTTTTCTTGCCTTTGTTTGCGCACCTTTACTTACGTACTTACTTTTTCGATGAAGAACACTATCGCATATCGTAGAAATTGGAAACAATAGGTAAAATTATACATGCGCTAGCAATGTTTTATTAACGACAAGTTGTGGCAATTGCTCTTCGCTTCCATTTAATTTTCTTATTATCAAATGCGTTAAGTTAGACAATTTCTTCAACTCATTTTATTGTACAAGACAAGATATGCTGATGAATACATTCTATAGCGATTTTATTGAAAAATCACTGTAAATTCATATTCTTAGATTAGTTAGATGCATTCCTCCTTAACAAATTTGAAATAGTTTCTATCGTCTTTATTAAGACGATTCGTTTCACTTAATCTTATAAAAAAATATGTCTCTTAATTAAAATAAAGATTATGTCAATCAAGGACAAAAATGAGGTATACATATATATATATATATATATATTGGACATAAACAAATGTATTGTAATTTGAATTTGAAAAATTAATTACAAACTAAACGGATTTATTATGCAACGGCAGAAACAATTGAATTGGAAATGAAGATAAAGCAAATGCTTTGCAAATGCTTTGTAAATGCAGGAAGTTTTTCTCTTTAACCAAGATTTTTATAAAATTCATTTAAAATATATGCTCAACTACGCTTATCGCCGGGCTTTCACATTTCCGACGATCTTGCTATGCATTTCTATCAACCGAAAGGATCGAAAGGATGCCTCCCCATTTATTTTTTCTCTTACGACGCCTTATTGAACATATCACGTTTGTCTAGTATAAAGTTAAACAATGTGCATAAATTACTCAAGATTCTGGAACAGTTTTGTTTACGCCTTCAACAAAAAAAAAAGTTAACAGTACATTACAGTAAGAAAAAATTTAATAAAAAACAGGGCAAAATCGTATTTAATTTGGTCGCGGCCTTCTGATACTTACCACCCACCCACCCACCCACCAATTGCATTAAAAATAGGCGTGAACTTTTTACTTTATTACCATAATTACTCCTCCTATAACACTACCCTGACAGTATTTGAACCGATTTTAATTACAGATAACGTACACATTCCTAGGAACGACGAAGAATTTTTCCTTCGGGATGGATGAAAACCTTTTTTGCAGTATATGCCTTTGCGTTTCTCCTTTGCCATTCTATGCAGATCCATTGTCTCATGTGATACAAGTCTTGTTGTTATTATTTTTCTTCATAATCTTTTTGTTGCTTTTAATTAAAAGGAGTAAAAGATTAAGTTTCACCTTTACGTCAAACCTTTAGCTTCTTTTGCGAAGGAACACTTTAGATAAGTTTACAATTACAATGGCAGGTCGCCACTCTCTTACAGATGCTCAAGATCTAAGAAATTTTCCCGATAGATTCCCAGAGCTCGATTCAAAACGAATAAAACTGTTATAGTGATTTTAGTTTACCGTAACACGATCTCTGTTGGATATTCAGTCAACGCTATTGATTCTGTTGCCGCACTCCTCAAACCGTTCAAATTCGTTGTAGGCGCCAGACAATCGGCCGTCGTTGTTGCTCCGAGTAATTTCAAATCGCCTTTGGCAATGTTAATGTATTTACGTGTACGTCGCGTTTTCTCTCTCCCTGCCATTTGACCATTAAGTGCATTATTACTACTTGCTGAACAACAGCACAATATTTCGTGAAATTCTTTACGGAAATTGTCATTCAGCCATCCGTAGAGCAGCGGGTTCGAGCAAGCCGAGCTCATGCCACACATATGACAGAATGCGTATAAAACCAACACATCATTCGACGTGCCCGTCATGTCCACATACAAATTGAAGAAATTTAATGGCAGCCAGGACACCCCGAAGATAATTGCGATACTTATAAGCAAGCAATTTGTCCGCTTCATGCGGCGTCCTCGTTCGGTGTTGCGTTGTTGCGACGCTTGTATTGTGGTCACTACTGCGATTTGATTTTTTAGTTTAAAATAGATGCCGAGATAAGCACACGATACAATAACTATGGGCACCAAATACTGAACACATAACGAAAATATTGAATAGTAAAACGCTCCATGATCGACAGGCCAATCTTCGATGCAAAATGATATGGTATTTATACCAAACTTATGCAGGAAGGGCGGCATATCCTCATGCACTAAACGTTTAAAAATGAACATAGGAGAGGCCAACAGTAAAGCCAGCAGCCAAATACCCACCAGCGTGAAAACAGCTCCCACAAATTGCAGGCTATCGTGTGTAGGATACACAATCAACTAAAAATTTGAAACAAAAATACCTTTAATCATATCAAAGAAACAAACACACACAACATATCATGTACAAATAGATTTGTGAAATAAAGCCCGCAACTACCCACCTGATAGCGGTCGAATGCGATGGCGGTTATTGATATGGTCGACACAAATATGCTTAAGGCCTGCAACATGCCAATCATTTTACACAGTATAGCCCAGGAACCGAAAGGCCAAAACTTCGTCACGATTTCTATCAAAGTTAGAGGCATAGTTACCAAACACAACAGCAAATCTGCAATGCATTAAGAAATACTTATACGTATGTAGTACATAAGAGCGAAGTACGTCAGTTGATTGACGCCGATAACATACCGGAAACAGCCAGATTTAAAATGAACAAATTACGCGCTGTTCTCATCACGGGTTTACGTATTACGGCCATCACCACCAATATATTGCCCAGAGCTCCAAATATAATTAAAATACTGTACAGTACGATTAATATATGATACCAAGGAGCATCTATTCTGCGGTTACGTGAAAATCGCTCAATCAACACCGGATCGATAACCAAAGCGGAATTATTATTTATTATGGTTGCGTTCACAATACGGTGCCCCGTCGTTGCTTGCCATGTGTAATCTAGGTTATCTAAAACGATTTCTGTGCCCTCCATCGAACTACCATTGCGGCTCGTGACTGACAGTAAGTTAATAAATTTGTTATTACTATTCTCTGTTAAAATTGTTTTTGTGGTCATAATCTGCGAGTTTGTTATTAAAACGCGTTGTACTTTATATCGATAACCTGTAATACATAATAGAGAAAATCGAAAAACGAAAAAAATACATTTAGAAAAAGATAAAACAAACAGTGCGTTACAATCTAGCGAATTGAACAGGTGCGAAAGCCATAATATAATGTAAGCTCTTACCATAACCTATACGTCTGTACGTCTGACTGTTTAATGAAATTGTTAAATTACGAGAAAAAAAGGAATCTACTGACCATTAGCCATCACTTCACAATACAGTTGTGGCTCTCATTTGCGCTCATGTTCTGTACCGCGTTCGGAGAACGTGAATGTTAAAAAAACTTTTATCATAAGTCTTGTATATGCACCATCTCAGACCAACATGTGAAAATTGTATTTGTAACTAACAGATCCACAATTAGTAGACTAGTCCGCTGGTCGAGTGCCCCTGCAGAGTCCCTAGTGAATGTGTGTACCGAGATTATAGGTTGTAAGCTAGCTTTGGCTCCACAAAGACATTTGTGTTTTTTGTTTTTAAGTTTTAAAGTCCATTTTATGGATTAATTGCTGATATGGATATTCACCCACTTGTTGCATTAAATTTTGTTAACACAACTCCCCCTTTTTTTATAAAAGTTATAAAACAAATGACGGAAGCCTTTTGCTTTTTCCATTCCGTATTTCTATTTTATTTTTACTTCCACTTCCATTTATTTATGTTTTTTTCTTATTTTATTTTATTTTATTTTATTTTAGCATTGTGTTAGACTTTGTGGAAATCATTTATATTTCGAGGAAAACTCATTGGATTCACTTCATTACTCTTCTACACGAGAGCTATGTAGAGAAGAACAAATCCGATTTTTTCCCATTTTGTGTAAAACATTTCAATAAGTGTTGTCCAGTGCTACGCCAGATTTCCTCTACTTCACTTTCCTCTTTCGCCTTTCAAAACACAAGCCTTTCAAGTTTACAGTCGCGAAACTCTTGACATCCAGTAGAAATTTTAATAACTTAGCTCCGGTTGATCCTTTTAAATTTCGTTCAATTCATTTAAAGGATTATGTAGGTTGCCATCTTTTCGAACGGCACGCGCAAGGCATTTGCCAAGTCAAGTAAGTCAAAGTGCAGCCCTTTCTAAATTGGACCGTTTCATAGTTTATTGAAGTGATGTTAGACGTTTTACTTGCATAGATTGGAAGCACAAGAACTTAATCGATCAGAACAACTTCTTGTGCTTAAACGAACGCATATCAAGTTTTCATTCCACTACTTTCCACTACTTACTAAAAACTATATCTACATATTGCTTCCAATGAGCATAGAGTTTTTTGATAGTCATCAAGCGATGTTTGGGTACATTTTTTTCTTGTTTTCGGGTTTGCTGGAAGGAAGAGTTTAGTTTTAAGAAAAATAGATCTTCTAAACATTCTGTTATTTGTGGTAACTAAAAGTACGTAGGACAGAGACCTAATAATCACTGGCGCTTACAGAAGGCACTAATGAAAATAGTTTCTCTCACTGAGCTCCTGCTTGTCGTAGAACATTTTTTTCCTCCAATCACTGAAAATAAATGATGTACGTGGACCATTAGACACATTATTTCTATGTTCCGCATTAACTGAGATAGGGTCACAGGTTTCTTCACCTGTCTATATCTACTAATTGTTCTGCAGAAACGTGGAAGATGGAACTTGGAGGAGGGAAATTGACTCTACTAAGCTTAAAAATGGTGTTAAATGTATGCAAGAACATATAGGAAGTTTTTGAAACGTTTTCGACACACTAACATTAGATCTATAGTGTAGTGGATGGTATGGTGTAGTGACAAAAATCTTAAAATTCCTCATAACTTTTTACTGCTGGTGTAAAATAAAATTCTAACCCTGAAGTTTTTCAATTGCTTTATTTTTTATTGTTTACCACATGTCAGATTATAGTAACGACCTTGAATATGAAACTTTTTATTTATTCGATTTATTTACATGTGTATTAGAGTATGTAAACAAAGAACTATCCAGCTGTGCGGATTAAAAGAACAAAACAACGCGTAATAGCCGAAGTATGACAATATATTAGTTTTGTCCTTTTATCTGCAACAGCGAAGAGAGAGTTCATTTCAAAATCAACTTAGCTATACACCCGCTCACATCTGATCCTAGCTCCTGTCCCCTTTGAAACTCTCAATGTCTACAAAAATTGAACTTACATTAAGAATGCGGTAAATTGCCACGAACGTGAAGTGAACACGAAACATACTTAAAAAAGGCTAAAAAATGCGACAACATTTGGTAGATAAATGTTTACATAAGATTTGACGGAAATATCCACCCAAGCATACATATCCGTGATCATAGACAAACGGTGTTAATGGAATCTACTCATTAAAGCTTAAACGCTTAGAGGCACTTCTCGCTATTCATTAAAGTGAAGGAACAAACAAACATAACCATTCACGACTAGATGTTTTAATGAAGCATTTTATTAAAGATATTTCTTTAAAAACTTATAGGAAAAATGGAAATTAAATCTCTACATAAAGGCCAATGTTTTCAAATCGATAAGGGATTTGTTGAAGCATTTATTGAAATATTGAATGTCTTACAAGACGAAAATTTGAAGATTGCCACTGTGTGCATTCTAACAAAACATTTTATTGTTGTAGTCTCTGCTAAACATATAATAGAAATGCAAAAAAAAAGCAAATTTCTGATCATCAATTATTTATCAATCAAACAAAAGCACGTATAGTGTCGAACGTATTTAAAAGTTTTCTTTTATTATATCAAACGACACTGAATTTAAAAAATACTTTTTTTAAAACTCGTTTTCTCTATAGAGCAAATCTTGTCAACACTTTTTTTTGCATTTATTAGCATTTATTAGCAACCTTAGTAAGTAATAGGCTCAAATTAAGAATATATAATGAAATAAGTAAAAAACTTTTCAATATTGCATATGTTGTAGGTCCGGGTCCAAATTACTCTTTGTCGACTACAATTGGCTACGATAAACATGGTGTTCGTAAAATTCGCATGCCGCAATATTTATTTGGGGCTAGACTCTAACCGAAAAACCAGAACTACATTTTTCATATGTTTTCTTTTGAATTCGCTATACCTCCCTTTGATTTCGCTATAGCTTCTTTTGAATTCGCTATATATCCCTTTGATTTGTAAACAACTCTGGATTTACATAAGGCATTTTTTACACCTCGCAGCGAATGTTCGGTAGTTAATTTGCTGGCTAGCAGAAGAAGAAGAAGAAGAAGTGTTTATTAGGAAAATGAAAACTCAATCAGACGCAAAGAAAAAAACCCGCATAAAAAGTTTTATAATAAGAAGTTTTTCTATTAAAAGAAAAGAAAAAAGACATATTAACATAACAAAGTTTATATTTCTGCTGTTCACATTCTTATTTGTTATAAATTTCCGCGGGTAATAAATAAATAAAGTTTACTTATACTATGTTTATGGACTTTTTACATATTAAAACCCGTCTATTTAACGAGCAAATTTCCTGAATTGTCAGTTGCGCTAAAATGAAGATAGGAAACCGGATTTTGGCAAATGCATCCCTTGCTCTATTAAGAACATGAGGTTAAACAATGGGCACGACTTTCCACGTAGCCGCCCACAATGCAAGAAAAGGTAAAACAAGCTCAAAAAACACCTCGAATTTTGTCAAATTTTTGTCTACAATTTGCGATTTCGTGAATATATTTCTAAAAAATTGCTATTCAAAGGTTCGCCAGAACAACCTGCATATCAAGTGCAAAAATGATCCCGATCGGCTCATTAATACATCCGCAAATAAAGACAATATTTTATTTAATTCCAAGTTATGTTCTAGTTTCTTTCTTTTCATTCTAACGCTCAGTAACATTTCGCTCTCCTCGCATTCATACGTTTGCATACAAAAATGGTTCTTCTTCTTGCAATTGTTTTGCTACATTACAAATTCTCACATATACACATTCTCTCTGAGAATTTTTAAAAATTGCGGGCAATTTTTCTCAGTCAAAATTGCGGGCAAAAAAAATATAAACTAAACATTCTCTACATTTTTTCAGTCAATTTTTTCTCTTTCAAAAGTTAGTTCGATTTTTGTGCAAGTAATAAATATGATCTTTGTGCATGCTTGCTTGTGTTTGCTTTTGCTTTTGCTTATTTGGGATATAAATGTTGGAATAATTCTTAATTGGTTTATGATATTGTGTATATAAACAAGTGTACATACGCCCAACTTCTTAAAGTTTGCATCCTCATAATTATCGTTGTGTGTGAAGTTGTTTAGTTTTTGGTTTTCGTAGTGAGTTCTTTTTTTTGTCTTCAGTTAGAATGTGGGCGCCAGAGTAATTGAATTGTATTAACGTGCATGTATAGAACACTTTTTAAATTTTGGATTCTTCCTCTTTATGACTGTGGTCTAAGTGAGTTTTTATTTGTTGTTTTTTGTTTTCTTTTATTTCAGTTGATTTATTTATCATTTGGTTTGGATTTTTACTACGTTTTGTTGGTCATAATACAATATAAATCCTCGAAATATTACTCTATACGGATACTTCCATGTTTTGTGTGATACTGGCAGGAAAAAGTTCTCTGTTTATGAAAAGAATTTTTTTTTTTTTTTTATGTGAAGATGGCTTCCAAATGTTTGTCGTTAACACCGTATTTTAAGAGATGATTTAAAAGTGAGTGTAGCGGTAATTGTTGTTAGCTTAAACTTTACTTAAATTTTCAAGGTAAAATTAGAGTCACTGATGAAAATATATAAAATTTGCAATAGTTTTTGAATATGTCCCGTATAAGTAAAAGCAAGCGAATTTCTGAGCCACTTGGCTTCTAAGCCAAGTTTCAAAGACCTATCTCTCAATTTTCGCAATTACAACAATTTCAAGAACAGACAGGCGAAATGTTTGATGTGCGAGTAAATCAAGTAAACTACAAACATATACACAAATAATCTTCCTTTCAAAGATATGATTTTTTATCAAAAATTATAATGAAAAGTAGACAACGGAAACATATTTTACATATTATTCATCTTATCTTCAAGTTTGTTTCTTGTTACATCTGCACACGCACGCATTACTCCCATGTATAAGAATATTGTTCGAGTATTTCAACTTCTAAATTAACCTTAAAGTAGAAGAGAGGAATTGAAAACAAATTGTTGAAAATATATGAAATCAATCAGTGGCATATTCGAACTATATTTATATAGAATACCAATGTAATCGTAATAACGAAATAAGCAAATAGATGAATTTACCTCGAAGGAAAATAGATATTAGTACATATTTTGATTTTAACATTCTTTGTACCTGAAATACTCTTTAAGCAGCTTGCCTTCTTACATTTTTGGAAATTTGCTTCTTATACCGAAGACTTTATGAAGTTTACTACATTCTTAACATTTTTACTTTCTCTTCGCTATTAAGGAATTATCTGAAATTTCGAATACTTTCAACAAATTCTGGATCCATTCTCATAGAAAGAATTTCTAATATATCAACATTTCTATCATCTTAAATTTAGTGTAGAGGAACATTGAGAGCGTGTAGTAGCAACTAGTGATAAGAAAAAATCCTTATTTTTATATAGCTCGGACAAGTAAGCTTCATAAGCACTTGCTTTCAACCCGCGTCCCCGTTAGAAGAGAATTATTTTTGTGTTTTTCTTATGAATTTAAGCAAACACAGCGTAGAACACAAAAGACAACTTGTTCTTAGTCGCATCTTTAATTTGATCTACAAGAAAAGTAGGGAAGAGGAAGTCGCTAAGAATATCAATTTCCCGTTACGTTTACGGAATATTTCATTTTTACATTTTTACTTTGCTTGCTTTGCAAATACATCGCTTTCACATTTCTGATACACACACTCACTTGGGGTATGTGTGCATAATAGTGCATGAATGAATAAATAAATACATAAATGGATCCATTTCTCAAGAAATATTTATTTTGTTCAACGACGTCTATTCGTATACTAAAATATTTTATCCCTCTATTTCCGTTTGGAACATGAACATTAATCTACATTTATCCTGACTGCTTGTATTTAAATTCAACTTGAATACTAATAAAACAAACGCAATAAAAAGGAAAAAATTTAGCAACATTCCAGACAGAAAAATCTAACAGCGACGTCATTCCGAAAAAAGAAAATTCTAAAATCGGTTAGCTCGGTTAACTTCTTTAAGCAAGAGGCTCTAAGGAAGGAATCTCATAAAGGCTATGAACCCGACGACAAGTTTACGAATCAATTGTTTTCACCGTTTTACGCGATGTTTTGAGTCTTCTCAAATAGGACGAGAACAATCGACTGCAAGAAAAATATTTCAAAGTTTTCCCCAAGCGCCCCGAAAAGGCTGTTAATTTTCAAATTCTCATTAGAGAGCCTTAACGGAAACAGTTCGAAACAGTTCTTCTACATTTAAAAAGGCTTCCAAACAAAAATACATATGTGTGACTTCGTATGAGGCTTGCAACATCAGGTAAAGCGTAGGACGTAGGATTTTTTTTTTTTTGTTTTTTTCGGACTTCTTCATAAGCGGGACCACGCTTTAATATAGAATTTGAATATAGAGTTGAAGTTTTATATATAATACAAAGGGGCAAAAATTAATGAAAAAAAAATAATTATTAATTAGAAAACGTATCTATGGTGGATTGAAAAAGTTTAAACTTTTCTCGAAACACGATTCATTTGATTCTAAATCGAACATATAAAAATATTTTTAAACGACGTTTTAAAGAGAAGTACACGGGGGTTTTCCGATTAATTAACTTGAATCTTACTTATTAACAAAAGGCTGCTTTTTTTTTTGGTCAAGAATTGAACGTCTTACTGACAATTTGTCAATGTTCAATGATTTGTCTTCAGTGCCAATTTTGCACCATTTGCCTTATTCGCCACTAAGCACTTATGGGAGATAAGTTTGGTTCAAGGATAAATAAAATCATATATTGTCATTTTTAGAGTTTACTTTTTATGAAAACTTTTATAACCATACAAATGTGCTTCTGGTGCTTATTTACATAACGCTTTAAATAAAACGCACGGAGAGGGGGCCCCTTGTGTGTTCGCGTACATTTCGTAGTTATATCGCAGGATATATTACCAGGACTAGAAGAAGATGAAGCTTGACTGGTTTTTTAACCGATGGAAAACACGCATATACATATACTTATACAATATGTAAAGGTGTCTACTTTTTATTGGATAGTTGATTTGCAAGCGTCTGTTTGCAGAGCATAAAAATGCAATCATATCCGCTTTATGATTATTCATTCGAAATGTGCAAAAAATGCTCGCATACAAATATGAAGCGGTGAGATGCAAAGGCATAGTTAGGAGTTCAACAACGAGTTCCACAATAAACACGTATGTGTTCCCAATGTCGTTTTGATAGTAAATATAAGCGAACATATAACGCAATTCACCGCGTTTTAGGAACTTAGCCCGACTTGAGTGAGATGGAAAAATAGAGAAATTTTGAAGATAGAGATGTCATTTTATTGGAAATTAATGCGATGAAAAAGGTTGTCGTAAACTCGTAAGCTATACTGTGCATTGGAGCGTAAAACAAACAACAAAAGTGACGTGAATCCCAATACTAAGCAACGAAAGGCTCAGAAACTAGCAAAGGAAAGTACTTTTAATACACACTACAATGTGGCTGTAAGAGCATTAGAGCGTTAGTTGTGTCTGCATATAGAGCAACATTTAAATCCATATGGATGTGCTGAAAACACTGCAACCCAAATTACTCTTTAGTTCGATTTGCCAAAGTTGTATACATTTGTGCGAAAGCAAACGAATTTTTGTATGTAAGATTGTTTTTCATGGAAAGTTGAAACTATTTGTTCAAGTTAGCATTTCCAAGATCGCCAGAGTAGAAACTATATCTGACTACAACGCTAATTTTAGCTGAGATGAAAGTTTTTCTAATGAACTTGTAACAAACAAAACATATCATAGCTTGTGTTGTGCTTCAGTTGAAAGTTCATGAGCATTCTTTTAATCCTTGTAATGTTTTTTATTTTTACGTTCGCACTTCCACAAGTGAAGAATGTACCCATTTTTTCGGAGAGAAAGGCGAAGTTTGTTAGATCAAGAAAATAAAAAAAATATCTGGGGAATTTAATATCAAAAAAATTAAATGAAAAACAAAGAACCCATAGTCTTAGTTGCTGATGCTTGTACTACTTTTACTCCTACAATCCATTTCTTCAGACTTAATGAATTTTAATAATAATGATAATAGATCAAGGATAGGTTTAGAATTTAGAAATTTTGGTCTGAATGACGAATCCTGCACACAATCTTGTAAGCAATCTTCGCTTAAAAGTTAGTCGTAATTATAAGAGAAATTTTGTTGGAACAACTACAAATAAGCAAGGTCGTCCCTACACAATATCACCTAATACAACGCTTCATTTATTTGTGTAATAAAATACTTAAAATTATATCTTATTACGGGACACTTTCCAAGTCAACTTTGGAATGGATGGGGGTCCAAAAAAGGAGGCTTTGTAGTCAAAGCTTAAAAGGGTTCATTTTTATTTAGCATTACTGTTACTGGCCAAATTTTAGCCTAAAATATTCATGATTAGACCTTTTTTGCGTATAAAGTCTTATCTTTCGTAGCAATCGCAATGCACCAAGAACGGGCCCATTCAATCCAAATTTTGTACACCTATTTAGTATGTCGTATGCCTACTTAGCATACTGTTACTGAGCGGTCGTTGCCGAGAAACTTTGAAAATCGCAAATTTTTTCATACAACGGCTTTCCACAAGGTAAGGCTTGATATAGATAATAGTACCAAAAGTGATTCGACAAGAATGGCGATCTGCAGGTTAAGCACAAGAATTCTAGACAGACAGACAGCGGCACAAAAAAGCTACAGAAAAGGATTCTCAATCAATCGATAGCGGCTGTTACATATATTCGCACATATTTAGTATATCCTATACCCCAAGTGCTGTAGGGTATGAATATTTATACACCTCAAGTAATTTACGTATATATGTATATACCTAACTATTTTAACGGCAAATTAATCAAATTTTAAAAACCAAAATATCACAAAGGATGCTGGGTGATCTGATAATACCACATACATACCAACTTTTCTGACAACAACAATAACTTTGTGGTACATAAAACCCACATAATACCCCATTCTTGCAATTGGTATACTTTGCAAAGATGAGGATGCATCAGTGAATTTCATTACTACTGCATGTTTTGGATATATATAAGAGAGCATAATAATTTCCATTTTATTTCATTCTTAAATATATCTAAAATATACATGTGAGAGTCTACATATACGATTTAAAACATAATAATCTTGGTTGACGTGGACACGTCCGCGCATCTTACTTTACTCCAAGAAGCTCAGAAAATATCTGCTAACGAAATCTGTTAAGAATCTAAGCCCAATATGTTCACCGCAGAGACTGATTGAAGTATCAGTCTAAAACCACATTTATCGGGTTGACCATAGAAGAGAAGAAGTAAGAACTTTCGCTGCGTATTTCAAGATTCTATCTCCATAATAATAACAATGAAGACAATAAACGATTCAACTCCAACCGAATATATTTACGCTTTGGCTCATTTAGGAAATTTTCAACGTTGATAACTTTATATTAAGGAATGTGTCCAAACTACAACGGATTGGCATGAATAAATTGTGCTGCATACCTTAGTACCTTAGGAAATGAAAATGATAAATAAGTAAATAAGCAAGATTTAGAATGAAATTTTATGTAAAGTTTACTGCAAACGAACACCAAGTTTAGAGATGCCTAATGAATTATTTTAATTAATAAATTTAATACAAAATTCTTTAGAGTAATAGAATACATCACAAGAAACGCTTTAAAAAGTAATTGTCTTTCAGTTGAAAACATTTTCTTAAGATTTCTTTTTGCATAGATTTAACTGCCTTTAAGCGAATCTTAGGCAAATTGAAGCTTTCTCCTTTTTCGCAATAGCGAGGAAAATATATTTCATCGTGTCTTGTATTCCTCACCGGAAGTTACATACCGCGAAATGGTGAAAAACCGCCGACAAACGCTCCTACTTAAAACTACACAAGGTTCTGATCAGTTAGTCATCCATTAGTCCGTGATTTCGTCCATTTCATTTGTTCGTAGGTTTATTGTTGTCTTCTACTTAAGTTCCAAAATCAGACGCGTCCGATTGACGTCAAGTGTAGCATGTTGTTCTTCTTCTTGTTTTCTTTTATAGTTTTCTTCTAAAATTTTGCATTACAGAATAGATGTTTTTCTCGCAATTTCGATTGTTTTGCAAACCTTCTGACGATAAACAATAGAGGCATCAAGAATTTGCATATAATTGTTGTTTGTTTTGCACTTTCTTCTCCGTCTAACACAAAAATAAATCATTTTTATAAAATTCTCAATATCTTAATAACATGAAAAGTTTTGCAATTTATTTTGTTAGAGGAAGCGTCCACGACATAAGCAGAAAAATGATATTTGAGTGAGAGCAAACACTTGGTAGCCACCACCTTAAGGCGACACACGTAAACAAATTGCAAAGGAATCTATTGATAGCCATTATTTTGGTTCCAAGTCAGTCCAACTTTAGGCCAACTTTTGTCGGGAATAACGAAACGAAGACAAGTTTAGGTTAGCTTTCAAGATCGAGCATCAGAATGCCGCCCCATGCCTACAACATTCCCATATAAATGCTAAATTATTAGGAGAAAAAGAGGGAAATTTCAAAATACACCCCGTATAAGCTGCTGCTATAGTCAAGTAGTTAAAAACTTCGACTATCAAGTCGACATACCCGGATTCAATTGCCAATTCCTTGGCCCACTGTAACGCTTTTGCTTGTTTACAAATTTAATCTAATACTTCGAGGTGAATGGAAGAAGGGATTTAGCCTTGTTTCGAGACTTTTTGAAAATGATCAATTTAAAAAAACAAAAAAAACTACAAAGCTACAAAATAATGTGTTTATAAAAACAAGAATAATGAGCATAATGAGCTTTCAAAACAAAAAATTACTATTCTGTGACGTTGGTAAAAAAAGAAAAAAGTTGTCGTTGCATTGAATAATTTCCTTAAAGTTGTGTGTTTTGCGTTCACATTGAGCGCGTTCTCACTGCATCCAACTCTTTGTTGTTCTTTTCTTATTCATCGTTACTGTATACAAACGTAATATATGTAAATTTAACTTTTCTAATTTTAACATATATCCGTTTTCCTCGATCCGCTTTATAAGAAGAGGGTGGGAACAAAGATTAGATACAAAATTCTCTCACAAGCGCATAAACTCCTCGTAATTTAATGCATAATCTCAGGTAATGATATTTGCTTTTATTACATAATGTCTTTGTAAGAACTCTCTCTCTAAGTGTATGTAAAGCAAGTTCCGCAAAATCTAAACCTGTACAGCTCTCAATTTGTGTATTAGCATGGTGGCATGGAAAATGATTGGGTGTTCGTCACTCACCCACACTACCGCACCCATAACGTTAGGATTTCTTTTGAGGCGCTTTGAGAAGGAACTAGAGTCGAACCCCCGATCTGTTATTTTGTCATATAAATTTTTTACAGGTTATATGTACGCATGCATGTATTCATTTTTTGATGTGCAGCTCTTCGATTGACATGAAAAAAAAAGAATAAGGTTGACAGCTAAGGCGAACGAAGTGAAATTGTTCTCAGGCCTCGTTCCGTTCTTTAGCAAACATACTACAAGTATATCGGGGTACTTTTGATTAACAGAAAGTCTCCTCGGCTCTGCAGTCCATATATAAATGTTTGCAATTGCACGAGTCGTATAATTTAAAATATAAGCTCAGAATTTAATGTTTGGTTTAACTGAGCATCCTAGGATTGAATTTAAAATTGCAAGTGTATGCCGCGCCGCTTATATCTATCGCGAATAAAAAAATAAAAATCTATTAATATCGTCAACAAACTTGAGTTGTGTGTACAAGCTTGACATGACATCCTTAATAACCATTAATATAAGTATTGCACTCGAAAGGAGTCAATAACATGTCCATAGCACAAATTAAAAACGCATTTCTATAGAGATGATGACGTGCCATCATGTGTGCTTTGTTCAATTCACTTTGTCATTGCAATTTTTTCCATAGTTATCCTGAATGAAAGAACTGCAACTGCAAGTGTGGCAAAAAAAATTGCTTGTTGAGCTTAGTGCCTATATGTTGCAAAATTGCGACATGCGTAACAATGTGTATTGTCGGAAAGTTTTTATTTTTAACCCTCTCTGTTGAAAGTGAAAATTCGGTTTGTTAAAATGTTTTCTCCAGGTTTTTAGTAATAAAATAAATAAAAGCGTTGCCCTAAAATAAATATTAACAAATTTAATCTCTTATGATTTTTTTATGCAAATTCATATTAAAAGTTAGCATAATAAAGTTGCAAACAACAAGACAAGGGCGTGGGCAATTTTTAAATGACATCAGCTTGCGTGTTTATTGTTGCGTAAAATCCTTCATAACCCTAATCGCATTAAATGTTTAGTTACTCTCACTAGTGCATTAACTATAAAATTTAAATATGAAAATAAAATCTGGAGACTGTCATCATTTTGGTTTTGTTTTTTCTTTTTTTTCTCTATGACAAAAAGTTAATACCCAATATTAAAGAAAAATCTCTCTTAAAGCGAAAGTTTTCCTTTAACTAACTAACCAAACTTTAACCAACTTGTTTATGGCTGACAAATTAAAAATGGTTTCGCTGCTTTCCTATGGTATCCTGCGCTGGTAGTATGCAAGAAATAAAAAGTTTATTATAGTAAAGAGTTTTTTTAATCCCAGTGGTATTCACTGCTGTATAAATGCCTTGAGTTGTTATCGGTTACGAAGTTCTTTCTTTGTCTTAACTTTACGTATTCTTTTACAGCATTCTTATATGATACGCGTAGACTTCGAAAGCATGTAAAGTGCTAAATTTATTTATAATGTGCGTCGACTCAATACTTTGTCATCTCTGTTAAGTGTGAGTTTTATTCAGCGTGATAACGCGGTAACAACACGCTATGATTGTTCTACCAATTAGTAAGACGTTAATTCATAACAGGAATTGTTTGCTGAGCGATTCTATAGCTTTTCGATTCATCGTAAACCAATCACTGCAAGTCTATCATGTCAATATTTTGACATCAATTCCTCCAACTAAGTGCTTGACAAGCTCTAGACAACTCAGTCGTCCTGGAATTGTCTGCATACTCTACAACATAGCGCCGCGTCTCATGGATTTTTAAACACCTTGTCCGCCCTTGCAATAATCTACCAGCAGTGGTCTTTCCCACCGTGCCTAAAGTTTCCACTTTTAAGTTGAGCGTGCATAAATACTACAGCTTTCTTTTCCCTCTATCCCTCTCTACCTATGACCGATCGTTCTTGGCGGCCATCCTGCCCTACCTTATAGGGGAAAGCTCCTAGGCAAACTAGTAGTAAAAAGAGAAGAAGAGTAGCATATTTATTTTGCCTCAATAATCCTCTCGAACTGACAAAAACAAGTTATATGACACATATTTTATGTGGTCTAAGAGTTTGAACCGTTTCGAAAAGAAATGAAATTTTTTGCACATGAAAATCTTCGCAGGCACCGCATGCTTGCACATATGCACAGTCGCATAAAGTTAGTCCGGGGGAGAAATTCCTTTCGATCTTGGTAGTTCATAAAAAAAAAACTCATTTTGAAAATTGTCTCTAAGTAATTGATTACTCATGTGTATTGTATTTCAAATAGCAATCTATTGGTGTGGCTCCCCTCCCTTCTTCCACTTTTAAAATTTTAAGCTGAACCTCTCTGCACATGAGTTCGTAGTAACAGATAGTAAATACGAAGGCGTCACAGTACTTAATACGCCACGAAAATCTATTCATAGCACTTTATATTCAGGAGTCTTCAAATAGTCTCCAGATTTCCAAAAGATTCAATTTCAACATAAAATAATCAATTCCATTAATTCGAAAATAAGTAGAAATTGTGGGTTTGCGTTTATTTGTTTTAAAAATCAATTCATGGTATTTTTTTATTTTAAATACATCGTGTAAACAGAGTATTGTTACTAAATTTGTCTTGAGTTAGTGTTATTATCGTCTCCTAACTGAATTGGTGGAAGCGAAGTATTGCTTACATTGCTATTGTTATCCCATTTTCACTTACATTTGCACTGAGCCTTCCAAAATGAACTGACTTTTTTACGGACCAAAATTTTATTTGTTTTTTTTCTAATTCCAGGCAATACGCCGCATAGTGTCAGCGTCATTCCCTTATTGTAACAAAAATTTAACTATCATGTTATCTGTCGATAAGATGACAAGAATTGGTCGCGGCATGTGACATCAACGTATGTAGTGAAGAATACAATTCCAAAGAATAAAGGCGTAAAAGAAGTCCTCAACACATCGTTAGCAGCAATAATGTGTCAACACGTTTTGAAAAATGTCGTCAAAAGAAAGTAATCGAAGCGACAAAGAAATATGTGATGCAAACAATTGCGGTTACCCGAGGATTGATGTTCAGAAAAAATGACGTCTTAATTGGAAATTAAAGAAGTCCAAGAGTCTTAACACGGGAGACTTTAAGAAACTCGAGGAGAGCAACCATTTAACGATCACTAATATGCTTGAAAGATATACATATGGACAGCCATTCTTTTGAACTTTAAACGGAAATTCGTCTCAATTACCCCACACGTCGTGTGCGCAACAATTGTAAAAAGGTGATTACACCACAATCGCGTGGGACCACAAGAAAGCCACAGAGAAGTGCCATCACACTTGCCATGCAGATATTTTACATTGCAGGTAATTTCTTTATCAATTTTTGCGGAGTAAAATTATTTATATGAAGCAAATGTAACGTGAGCGCTATATCAAGCATCCTTTAGCTGAAAGTCTGCGATAAGTTGATTTCTTTTTAACCGCCTCGGAATTGTGTACAAATATGATTTTGCCACCGATTGCACGCAGGTGTGGACAAATGTTGTTTTTTGTCCGGCTTCCTGAGGAAATTTGCTAATCCCTTTTTACAAAAAAAAAGGAAATCAAATTTGAAAGAAATAAATAAATACTCACTTTTGCTATTGATGAGCTCCTGATGAAATTGACTTAACTTGTGACAGCAATTCCTAATCAGGTTTTGTGTATTAACATTTACTTCGCTGGTAAGCTAAGTAAGTAAACCATTTTTGCGGCAGCTTTTGAAAGATTGCATGATAGGCAAACAAATATTCTTCTTCTTTATATTAGATCGGTACACTCCCCTATATATTCTTTATCAATAAACGGTAGAGACGCTGTTGCATGCTTGAAGTCTTTTGATTTATTCGCCTTACGGCAAACAGTTCGCTTTTCGAAACTTGTACTGGCACACCGCCAAATCTAAGAATTGATTTTTTCGATATTGACACAGACACATATTATCACAGCTCGTTATCAGCGGAATTATATTTGAAATTTGAACCACACTTACAATGAAAGCAATATCTTTTATATGGCACTCTTAAGTCACTTGCTACGTATTCCATTAAGTAGGATTCAACAACACCTTTTCAAGCACTTACCATATATTCAGTTTAACGATTTTCAACTTTGCTTTTCAACCTTTCACTTATTTATTTAAAGGGATCGATGCGTTATTTCGAAGTCAGTCCTATTAGATACTAAAAATTCATCGATGAACGATAGGAATCCACAAAATTATTTACAATTCATTTAGATAATCATTTCACAAGTATTTCCCTACTGGGTTTGTCTTTATATTTAAAAAAAAAAAGAAAAACGATACTACAGTTTGATTGTATATTTCAAGAAACGTAGACGATACACTCACTCACTCACTACAAGCGAAGTGCTAGTATATAGTAATTTTAGCTTTACGTTTATAAGCAACGAAAATCCTTAACAAAGAGCCTAAGATTTGTAGCCTTTGTGCGGCGTTGTCCGTCCCTGTCCCGTCGTTGTTGCAAAAGTTTATACAGAATTGTTTTGTTCAATTTCAGTTCGGTTACAATAAAAAAAAAAAATAAAAAAAATGCCGAAGAATTTTTCAACGCATTTTCATTTCATTGTATTGTTGTTATTGTTGTTGTTTAGTTCTTAAAAAAACCGTCGCGATTTTTAGCTAGAGGACATTAAATGTAGGAGCATTGTTTTTTTCTTCCTTTATTGACTGATTTGATTTGAAGGATTGATGTTCTGACTATTTTTTTACATAAATTTATTAATAAAAATGCAATAATTTGTGTGCTTAAGTTTAAATTAAAATTTAAAAATTTATCTCTTTATTTTTTTGCTTCTTCTCGCTCATGTTGTTTTGTTTTTTAATTTTTCTTATCTCACAAACAACCGCCAAATGTTGCTTATCAGCGCGTATCCACGTATAAACTGGATTAAATTCACACATCGTTCCGTGAAGATTCTTTTGTTTTTTCCTTCTCAAGAATTGAAAGCTTATTCGTTTTCAGACATTGCCAACGAAATCAGCTGTCCTTTAGAGCTTTCTTATCACTAACTGAGAGCGTATAGCTGACGATTGCATGGTCACGAGAAAGATATTAGAAGAGCTTTTCAACAACAACAAAAACAAAAAATGCCGCATACAGTGGCCAATTGTAAATGAAATTAGGGGAAAAAAACACATTATCGAATATCAAAGAGAGAGAGAGAGAGAGAGCGCGTGTATACATTTTACAGATGCAATAATATTAAAAAGAGGACTCAGGTTTTCATTATTTACTATATAATGCAAACATTGCCCAGGTGAAACTTCGCCGCCATAATAAACACATGCAATAAGTGGCTGAAAAAAAGAATTACATTCGTCATACGCTAGTCTAGTAGTAGTTGAGTGAGGGAAGCATTTAAAGGATAGACTGAAAGGAAGTAGGTAGTCAGCCTTTTCGGAATTATTTAATAGTGCTGCCAGTTTTGCTCCACTTTTATCAGAACGTTCTCTGTAAATAGCAAGAATGTCTTAATTATCAAAATTTCGAAAACGGGAACGCATCTTGGATAGCGGATGGATTCAATAATATAGTTCACCCATACTTCGTCCATAAATGAATCAAATTACTTCCGAATTTTTACAGGCAGTTCACGTAGAGGGTTCGAACAGAAGAAGGAATCGTTGCAAACATAGATCATCTGTCAAATGACACTCAACCTAACCTTTTACGCCTTAAGCGAAACAATCAGTTACGGAGTATTTGATTTATCGGATATGGATGTAAAGGTTGACATCGACACATAGCACAACCCTGTGCCCGTGCAAAAGTACTTTCAATCGATTCAATGTACGAGCGGCCTTCTCAATTAAGAAACTCACGGGGAAATGCATCGGTTTTGGTTGTTTTGTCTTTTTTCCTTCTTTTTTATACTAAGATTTAAATCTCCTTTTTTTTTTAAATTAAATTAAATAAATAAGATTAAACGACCTTAAATAAATTAACTAATTGCGAAGCGTAGCTTGTGGCGAATTTAGGCCCAAATACTGTCACTATTGAGTGAAAGAAATACACGAATTTCTCTCGTTCAAAATTGTAAATAAAACGTTTCAATCTTCTTATCAGCTATTTTAAGTCCTTACTTATGTCATCCAACATGCTATAGCCTTTATAAGCTCTGCTCATCGACCAGTCCTTCGCGTAGCTTTGGCTACCAATTTCGTATGGGGATCCACCAGAAGAAGGGCTATAATGAGCACTGCTACCCACAAATTGAGAATATTCTGCGTATTCGACGCGGATTAGTGATGAAAATTTCATAGGCATATAAACTTTTTTAGTTTTACGTAAATAAAATAAATAATTGAATTTTACTCACCAGTTGGATCACCATCGTACGTATGTACATGATGTTGCACAAATTTTGGATGAATCTTGCACAACGTTTTATGTTTCAAATAATGTATAAGCCAACCCACGCCGCCTATTATTACCGCGTTCAAGCCGAGAACGCCCACTAACAAGCCGACCACTGTCATTTTCAGATAAGCAATCTTCATTAGTATTATCATCGGTAAAATCACTAGCCATTTATGTTTCTTTTTGTCGCGACGACCACGCCCTTTAACATTATAGATGACTATAGCGGCTTAAAGGAATATTTAATTTATTGATTACCTTCTTCACTGAGTCCCGTATCAGTTATGCGTATACCACTGTCGCTGGAAAGTACAAATTGAAAGCCATGCCTTTGTCCAAACGTCTCTGCGGCTCGCTTTATAAATTTTATTAAACCAAGCAATTCACTATCACCTATAAGACACGGCAGGGCGGAACGAAAAGAAATATACTCTTAGGCATTTTGAGTTGATTTTACTGCGAAACTAAATTTAGTTATGCTACGCAGGCAATTCATTAATGCAATGATTTTCTAGAGGTAATAAGTGAGTTTGTTTTTAATCCCTCCTGATTCTCAGGTATATATAGTGTGTGCAATACATCTATATTCTCCAATCCACATTAAAACTTAACAAATATCATTTCAGTCCTATGACTATACGAGGTGTGTTCAAAACAAAAGGTGACCTTTTTTGTTTTTCTCGACAAATATTTATTTGTTTTTAATTATTATTTATTCGTCAACGTTTGTATTGTCGCCCTCAACGTAAATCTCTTTAGATATAAAAGACTTGTGCCAGTGCTTTTCTCAATCTTCGAAACACTACTGATACGCGCTTTTTGGTATGGCCGTGGACTCTTTCAACGATGCCATCTCTATCTCCTTAATTGTGGCAAACCTCTCTCTTTTCAATTTTGGGAAGAAGAAAAACTCACAGGGGACTAAGTTCGGCGACTGGGGCATGATTACGATGCTGTTTTGGACAAAAAATGGCGGACAAGCAATGACAAAAATGTAACAATTTCCGAAAAAACTTCACTGTTACACGTGTCATGTCCAAAACATTAAAAAAAATTGCCCGGCTTGAGCCAATCGATATGTCGACATCCTCAGCAACTTCTTTAAGAGTGACTCGACGATGCCACATAATAACTTTCCATCGATAACCATAATAACGTTGCCATCGGTTGTTGACGTGCTGGGGCGCCCTTGGCGGGCATTGCCATTAACATCCTCTCGGCCTTCTGTAAAGAGCTTGTACCACTTGTAAACGTTTTTTTTGCTCAAAGTAACCTCGCCGTATGCGGCGGTGAAGTCAACATTTAAAGTGAGTTGCAGCACTTAGTTTTACTTTGCATCCAAAACTTGCTACATATTCTTTGATTCACTTTCTTCGATAACAAAAAACCGTCAAGCGCACCAGAACACCTTTAAGTCACTTTTCTTTTTGAACACACCTCGTATGCTTTACTCTCAATAATAACTTTTTCGTTGGCTTGTTTTATACAAAATTTATGGAAATGTTTACCCACATCAAATAGTGTGTGGAAATACTAATGATTCTTTTCTGCCCAGAACTTGCCTGTGGCACCAGAAAATAAATAATTGAAGGACAAAGCAGAGTAAGATATTACCTATCACGCCGTTCACAATTATATGAATTTATTATCTTGGGAATCTTCCATAGATAATCTGTGCGAGAGATTTTTCTGAATCGATTTATATTTAAAATCGCTCCGTACTTATTTTCGTCGCCAAAGTTTCATGATTGTTCACTACAACGAATGACCTAGAGATTAGTTTAGCTTTCCATCTTCGAAACTATTACAGGCCGTTGGAATGATAGTCGCGTTGCCGTGAGTAATGGAAAGTTTGCTCTTGGAGGTGTCACGGGAGTATCAATTCTAATCACAGCTTCGAATATCAAATCGATGTTTAGTGAGAATCGTATTTCGGGCTATGTTTGAAACCGTTTCTTAGGTTAATTAATTGAACGGACCGATGGGAAGGCTGACGAGCGAACGGCCCGAGAAGGCAGACCGCGTCAACTGACAGAGAGGCGAACACAAGAAAAGACAGATGAACGCACGGAGTGCTAAAGGTGGCCCAAAAGACAAGCGTATAGTTACAAGAAGGATTCTAGGGATAGAGTGACAAGTGCACGTATTTCCTTTTTTCTCCTTTAAAACACGATTATCTTCTCTCTTTAATTGAAATCGAATGTTAATGTTTTTTATTTGGCTTTACATGTATGCTTGAAGATGTAGTGCAGATGATGGTGCAATATACCAATTGTATCAGCTTCCATCTGTTGGTTTCATTACTTTACTGTGTTGCAGCATGTGAAGGCCTTATGTGCAACAGCGTGCGTATGTTAGTCTTAAGGGAATTATGGTTTTAATTTAATAAAATGGGCAAATAGTTACGAAACACTATCAGAGATCATTTCAGTTTTTGCCGCATGTTTGATACCGGCGCCCAGCATCATTTCAATTTGATAGCAATTTCATTAAGAGACTCAATCTCTTAAATCGTAAATCAATCCTTTCGATGGATAAGCATTTAGCTAATCTAAGGGACTACAACCAAAGAGATTAGAATACAATAGCAATAACTGACTGCTGCCAAAGTCCTTGCATACTATGTACGTATGCCCTTTCATCCTATACACATACATAGATATGTATGTAGAAAGAAAACTAAAAGGTACAGAGCCGAACATTTGTTTGCACA
Source organism: Glossina morsitans morsitans (assembly GCA_001077435.1). Taxonomy (NCBI): domain Eukaryota; kingdom Metazoa; phylum Arthropoda; class Insecta; order Diptera; family Glossinidae; genus Glossina; species Glossina morsitans. The sequence goes on along the minus strand of CCAG010011761.1, from coordinate 9,415 downwards.
GTTAATACCACATAATGCATTATAAAAGTTGGGTTGCGCTACACGCTTGCACTGTAGTCACACAACTTGTCGTTCTCATGGAATATTTTCACTTCACTGGACAATGTCCTGTGCAGAACGTGGCGTTCTCACTCGTTATATCAATTAGCAGTTTGTAAGTACACTCTCCTGCCCGAAGTAATTGCTCAACAGAACATTGAATACTTTTTCATAGAATCTTTCGTTCATTCATTGAATCGATTCGCAACCAAAAAAAAAAAGCACATGCATGCAGATACCTTGTTGGCTGCGTGCTTTTGAAAAGACTACAATGTCCGATGGCTCGTCTAATTGTATGAAACGTATGCGCCGTTTATCTTCACGCAATTCTCGCCCGTACTCATTGGGGAAGAAAGCAAAGCCATTTGCAGCAAATTTCCAAACAATTTTGGTTGCTTTGTATTTAATGCAGGACCACAAGTTACGCGTATCGCGGCATTGTCGTGACTGGCGAGCAACATATTCATCACTGTGGACAAGCACTACACGTCCGCCCGCGGACACAAAATCTGTAGAATTGTAATAATTATTATCGACATGTTCCACATCCACAGACGATGTCAAATACAAATTTAACGAAATCAGGAGAATAACGTTTTTTAAATCATATAAAGTCGTAGACATTTCTTAAGCGATTTATTTAATGTATTTATGAAAATGGAAAATAATGTTTCAACACAAATACAAATCGAAAACTGAACAGCGCAATAAAGTGACCGTTGGGAAGCGAAACAGACAAATGGCAAGCAAAGATTTCAAGCAACGACTTTTATGAGAGGACTTAAACAAATGCGGCACACAATCAAGTCGACAGTTGATACAAATCATTTCACATTGTTTGCAGCAGTTTATTCAGTCCGTCAGCCATCGCACATAGTCTGTGCGAGCCTGTAACACAGTATAACGTGACTTACTATGTGCCAGTTAGTTAGTTAGAGTCTACGCGATGTGTTTAAGTGTTACAAACTAATTCTCTGACCGTTACCGTTTTTACTTTCTTTGCGCGTTTCTAATCTAAATGAGTTTTTGCTTTGCCTTACACTGCACATAACAATCGTGGCCTTATCTTTTACTTTTCACGAACACATGTTTCTTGAACGGCTTATGATATTTGAGAACATCATCACTGCTAGGACATAGTCGTTACAAGCGCATAGAACCCTTTTACATCATGTGTACCTTATGTGCAATGAGCATAATCTGCTCTTTAAAAATGTTTGTTATGAAAAGTTTAATGTGAAGCACTTTTTATCTACTATTTGGCTTAAAAAAGTGAATGCTAAATGATTAATTGGTCATGTGAAGTTCATCAAGCACAAGTACACAAGCACACAGGTACCTGCTTGCTTGCAAGCAAGCAATTTGCGGTAATGTTGCGCAAATGCTTACAAATATCGCTTACATTGTATCGCAAGTGTGTGCGTGTGTATGCATGTAAATGATTATCTGTTTCTAGTTTCTCAAGCACTTAAATGATAAAGAGGCGGAATTAATATTAAAATTATCTAAATTTATTTAAACACACACACACGCACACGTGTGCTTACTTGCATGCGCTTGCACTTAATTAATTTGTAGTCTCGTAAAACAAACAATCAACATGTTAGTTGACGTTTCCCTTTTCCTTTACACTTTCTCATGCAATTGTAACAACTTTGTCATGCAGAAGTCAAAGTCAATCGCATAAACAGCTCATGACGGTCATAAAACACTTATTCATAGAAAACGTACATCTGCTAAACGGGCAATGCATCTCAATACACGTTCAGCGTCGCGTTATTTGTGGCAAATAATTCATCTAATAAGCAATTATTGTTCCTTGGCCATTAGATATTCCCAAAAGCAATTATTGTTGCTTGGCTATTAGATATTCCCAAATGTCTTTAATGGTTGTATATATATACGCCTTATGTGCATAAGTGTATATATCGCAATAAGAGAAAAATGGAATTTAATCTACTGTCGTTTCTTACGTCCTTCTTCTTTGCCAACTAACCTAAGTCTATTAAGAGACATCAACAGGGATCACAGCGATCGGTGATCTTCTATTTCTAAATGAAATGACAGCTCATCGACGTTGTAGTAACACTTCTGTTAATAGCGTCCGCCCTTTATTTTATGAGGAGCTAGAAGTGGCTGCGTTCACAATCACCTTGACTTGTATTTGCTTCGATCTCTTTCGCACTCTCTCTCTTATCCTCGTATCCCCCCTTTCTTCATTACTAGCTGCTTCAGAAATGGCAAACAAATATTGTATCCAGTAATCCTTTTAGAGTCACATGATATTGAATGTTTACCGCATATGGCGTTAAATCGAAAGCGTCTAAATGACTCCTTAGGGCCAACGAGAAAGTGAAGTAACTTTCACAATTGCTTGGAAAGGGTCGCAGATAGACCGAAAACCTTTCATTTCGTTATAATAATAACTTTGTTATATAAGAAAGTTTATTGTTTTCTAGAAAAGTGCGCGATTTTTTTTAGAAAGCATAGATTTTCCTCATAGTCATGTTCGATTGTAAACGAATCATTGCATTAATTACAGGCAATAAAAGAAAAGATAAAAAATCGCAATATAAATAAAAACATATGCCGGATCCGATGAAAAGTAGGTAGCCATCGAAAGTGTGAAAGTGAACTCACGATTGATAAAATTAGTCGAGAGAACAATAAAAAGAGATCATTGCCGCTTCGAATGACAAGAGAGAGAACAAAGAGGAAGCAATAAATGTGAGGAAAAAAAGGAGGGAAAAACTTTGCAAAACGGAACGACGCCAGGGAGTCTGTGTTTTCCTTTCGTTATTGTCTTTATTAACTCAGTGGGCCATCTGGTGGGAGATAGGCAGTTAAGGAAGGCAAAGTCTCTCAAACAAAGATAAATGCAATAACATGGAGGACGAAAGAGAGCAGTCGTGAAGGACAGATCAACAAAAGTATTCCATAATATCTCGTACTAATCAAATAAACTTATGGACGGACCCAGAAACAACAACCATAGAAAGTATCAGATTTCAGAAATGCAAGTGTATGTGTGCAAAGTGGCGTTTCAAGTGAATGTTCGTAGAGTATTATCTAACAATGCTGCGAATTAATTAAATGAAATCGTATTTTACTTTAATTTCTACATATCTAACCGTTTAAAGGAGCACGGACCGACGGACCGAAATTACTAATTCGATTATTTCGCTGATGGATATTTCTTTGGATCAGAGCGGAAGAACAAATTCAGCGTAGTCTTACCGATTGAATTGTTTGCACAAAAATGTTCGCAGAAGGCGTCTTGTTTTGTTAAAAGATTTCTAATCGCAACAAACGGAAAAGCAGATATATAAAGTAAAGTACACCTTGTGTATAGCATACGAGTGTCGTATAGGGCAAATGGAACATAGCGACCAAGCATACGCACACTTACTTGGCATAAGATGCCAAGTCAGTTGGATCATATTCGTGGACCGAACGACTAGACTTTTTTTTCCTGATGCATTTCTGTTGTCCTTTTTCTGTCTCTTACTGCCCATAACCTAACGAGGATGTTTCCTTGTTTTATATAAATTTTACTTTTCTTTCAAATGAAGTGGAACTTAAAATATTCTTAAGCTGGTCCCTCTTTTTCTCTCTCTTTTTCTTATTGCTGTGCATCGTTTCAATTAAAGATTAAAAATTTTGATAGCATTCTTGGAAAATAAATTTCTTTTAAATACGCTGTTCACTTAAGTGCTAAAGATTTTTTGAATAAAGAAATTGTAGCTTAGAAGTGGTTAAGTTGTCAACAACGCAAATCGAGAGAATTTTCAATTTTTAAGACACAATGTTGTTCTGTAAACTTTTCGTCCTAACAATTTTAACGTTCGCTTCTGGACTTGAGGCCACAGTCGATGTAAGTTTGTCAGGTGCACTCACTCTTACTTCATTTTATATGTTATTCTGTCTTTGCTTACGTCTCTCCTAGCGTTCAGGCGACGTTACAGAAATTGAGAATTTAAATGAAGTCACAAAGGTATTGGAGAACTCGCTAAGCAAATTAGCCACCGGAGAGGGTCCTAAATACAAGTATGTTTAAATGGCTGTTTAATGGCTGGCTTTCGTTTTCATGCCAATTTTCAAATATTGTTTTTAGATTAAGTAAGCTACACTCGGCCATGGAAGGGCGAGGAGTGTATGGCAAAGCCTATTATATAGATGCTGACCTCATCGATGAAAGCGGTAAAACGAAAATGTGTTCGCTCAGCACATGGAGTACATACGACAGCAACGAAATCAAAATTACTTTTAGATGCGACGGTGAACAGAAGTTGGTTAGAAAGCATAGCCTTTAAAAAATATGACAATATATGCGCATATACGTATATACGTATATACATCTTCATATATATTTTTAAGATAATGGCACCATAATATGATATGAAATTTGCATAAAAATTGTTGTACACAGCTTTTATATGTTGTAATATGTCGATATAGCAGTGGTTAGGTTAAGCCATCTAAGTTTCTCTTCAGCAATGACGTTATTACGAAATTTGTCACCGCGTTTTTTAAAAAATCCAATTGTTAACGCGACCCCCTTGCGTTCATCAATTGAGAGCGTGATAAATAAGCCAATCGCTAACTTGAATGTATTCCACTGCTTGTAAAATACATTGCTGCCACAATAGGAGGAATTCGTTCAATCGGTGCACCTTATACCTGCAAAGTGTGGAGCCCCTTTGCATAAGTGCGATCAACTCATGAGCAATGAAATAACTAAAGAGTTCTTCTGTGTTTTCATCGCTTACCAGTGACTGCCGGTGGTGCAGCTTCTATTGATCCACCCGTTTAACCATTTGTCACGAAATTTTGCTAGCAAAAGCAAAAAGAACGGAATAATGTTCCGTCGACTTTTAAAAACTTGTAATCTTGTAATCTCCACTTTTGAATACTTTCTCTTCTTCTTTTAAACCTACTATTTTGTAGTATGTTGCAGCGCCCCCCAGCCTGTTTGTTAAACATGTTTTTCTGCGAAAGGGTGCAATTGGGCAGGAGGTCACTCTATTGTGCTGCATTTCCCCTCTGGACTAACAATTTGACATTTCCCTTAGTTTAAACATCAGTTCATTTCACAAGCAGTACAAAAATGATAGAGAGCAGGCCGTTGACCCAAGGCAAGTAAAAAAAGCAAGCTTTGATTTCGGGGTTCGGGTTCTTTGCATTGCTGATGCTTTGCCTGACGCGTCTGTTCGATAATGCCGTTGCTTTCTAAATGCGTTCATTTTCTAAAAGCTTTTTTTTTTGCTTTTAAAACATTCGAACAAACGTCTCTTCGACTTTCGTAGTGGATATCTTCGATTCACTGCAGAGTGCGCTTAGTTTTCTTGTTCGCTTCAATTCAATGCATAATCAAGAAAATTGTACGCGATAAGAACTGATCTAGATTTGATTCGTCGACTATAGAGAGACATATTGAGAGAGACATTGTGTAAAACATTTTACAGAATTCATATTTAAGAACGAGTTAGTTTATGCAAAGCGCTTAAACGCTCTTCACAGATCACGCAGATCACACACATCACACACATTTCACAGCTGCTACGTGAAGGAAGGCAATAATAGAAAAATGTTTCTTATTAAAGCGTTCGCTATAACTATTTTAATTGCTGCCCTTGCTTATCACTCCGTCAGTAAAGTGAGTTTAGTTTTGCTATTTACTTGAATATAAATTCACACCTAAACTAATGGCGCGATATCTCCTAATTAGCCGACTGAAGGGGGTCCGACTAATTACGAAACCGACGAGGAACTCTTAAATGAAACTGCGAAAGTGCTGGAGAATTCTTTAAATAAATTGGCTGCCAACGATGGCCCCCATTACAAGTAAATACGTTTTCAACTTCGTATTCAGAAGAGAGACAGAGTGTAAGATATGCTTGAAGGACGTCCATTAAACTGAAAATATTTTCAGGTTAACAAAAATGCATGGGGCAATCAGAGGATTAGGTTTGTTTGGTAATTTGTATGGTATGAAAGCTGATCTAGCCGATGAAAATGGCGAGAGTAAAATGTGCTCCATTGAAATTTGGTCACCTGGCGAAAAACCTGAGGTACAGGTAACATTTGAATGCGAGGGCGAAGAAAAGTTAGTTAAAACTCACGAGAAATAATGTAAGCAACAACAACTTTGTAATTTCTGTGGAAATAAAATCTCCCACTCACTAGCTCTGCTAGCTAGCAGTGAGGTGTCGCATACCCTAGAACGCGTTTACATCGTTGATCAGCTTGGGATTCCAAGTTACCTTGGATTAGTTAAACCTACTTTACTCGCGTAAGTTAGTAACCTACTTATAGGGATATTTTTGATACTAATATCTGCTCCATGCTTGATTTTTTTTTTCGCTTCCGTATCGCACAATCGAAATCAATTCGCGAAATACCTAAAGCTACGTAATAGATTAAATAGGATTTGCTAGCTGTAGACACCAGTAAGGCATTTGTTTCGTTAATAGTAAGTAAGTAGAAGCTATGTCGTTACTAATATCAGCAAAGTTTTAGCTTTCAGCACGAGTATACTCGTCATGTGTAATATGAAATTAGGTTGCAATGATATCTTGTTAGGGAAGATACACACGCGTAATGATAAACTTTGGAGAGGAAAGCCGACAAGGACAGACGGGTCGAACATGAGGTATACATTCCTCATAATACAAAATTTTCTAATTTTCTTATGACGTAGATATTCGTCGTACATAGTTAACTGTGTGAGTGCACATTACCCGACTCAAATCTTCTCGATAAATGCGTCTTATTTTTAATTAAAATATCCATTCAGGCCATCAATATGCACTTATTTCTATTTTTCTGTTAATTTCTTTACATTAAATAAGCGCTTCATGCGGCGGTACACACATGTATACACATATATGTACACATATATAGAAATGTATAGATAGATCTCTTCTTTAAATCTCTTTTTAAAGCTTTTTTGAGCGATAAGTAGGAAACTAACCGCAGAAATGCAACAAGCACTTCGGTTTCGTGTTTTCCCTGCTAATGCATTCCATAAAAGTCCGTAAATGAATTTAATAACTGGCTCTTATTTTTAGAACCATTAACATTCATTTCATTTCGTTTTTTTCTTTTCTTTTTCTTTTCACTTTCAATCGATGATAATTATGTATGAGACATGCATTCAGAGGCACATGTACAAGGATTTGTTGTGTATGCACAAGTGTGCGAAATGTATATCTTGCGATTTACGCAGAAAAAAAGAAAGAAAAATATAAATAAGAAAATTTCCCCCATTAAGTTGTAGAAAGTGAATTCGCTGTGGTTTGCGTTGTATCGTGTGGTTATTTGTAAAAATACAATCGAATAAAAAAAACTTGTTGTCTCAGCCACAAGAAGTTATCAGTATCAGTGGTTGGACTTTATTACTTATTGCTAATATTCTGTAACAACGCATGCATCACAGGGATTTTTAAAACCCCTCCAAACCCTTATTCTCACAGGGCTTCACTTCTTCCCGTAAAACGAGCTTGAAATATAAACTTTTACTACATTTTTACATCATTCTCTTGCATGGTTCTATAGATAGCACTAGCACAGATTAAAGATAACCTACTAGCCGGCCGACTCCGCTTGTATCCGCCTATGGCGGAAAAAATAACTTTCATATAGTAACCGTTAAAGCAATTCCAGCAACCGTGTTCTGGGCAATATCGCAGAGACGTCATAAATCACAAATTTTTTGTCCTGCGATCCTGCCTACTTTCTTGAGAATCTGCCCCGAAAGGGTGTAAGTGCGCTAGGCCGTCTTCGTCTGTCGCTGATCGTAGGATGAATGAGGAGGAATGAGGAGAATGTTAAGCTTCTGTAGCGATTCTCTGGTCATTCCTATGACGTAGCAAATACACAGAGAATGTGTAGAAAATGCGAAAAGAAAATATTTGGCGATATCGCTTTCCAAAGACGAAGACTCCGATGTATGAGAATCCCAATTTACGTTTTCTTTACGGTTTTTGCTTAAATGGTTTGCTTTATTTATTTATTTGTATTATTCCGAGTTTTGCTAAGGTGGTAGTTCCTTCACAATTTGAAAAAATTTCAGTAAATGTCGCTATGTTCATAGTATTTCCGATTCCAATGGCTCGAAGAAGGTATGTACAAGGAACTCTTCATCCTTCATCGAGTTGGGAAACGCATTTCGTTTGAGGCTTGCAAAAGTGGAAAAAACACGACAATTGTAGCCTACACTCTATTCCATTAATGCACTTCCGCTTAGCTTGTGCCAAGTCACGGCTTGTCTCTCCCGATGCGTGACCAAAATTAATTTCATATGCGAACAGTGCATACATTGAAAAATCAAATTCCGTATTTAATTCCCTATATATGTGCGTATACTTTACAATTCAAGGAAGAGCGAAGAGAGCGTAAGGAACAAAGTAGAAGAAGAGGGAATGGAATTGAGTGAACTTTCATCATTTCGGAGACGTAAACGTTTTCAAAATAGTATAAAAGTATTTTTTCTTTTAAATTAAAATTTCTCTTTGCTTAGGTTTTCCGTCCACTTCGCTAAAATCAAGAATCATTGATTTGTCAGTTACGAAATCGGTCGTAATTTTCTGCGTTTAATGCGAAAATAGAAATTCTATTGTTAGTTAATAAAATATTGTCGTCGAAAAAGTGTGAAAAACGCTTCGAACTCTCGTTGCGAAGATTGCGCAATATGGACAAACGGCAGCAAGGAAGCTTCAGATTGTGCAATATGGAAAAACAGCAGCAAGGAAGCTTCAGCAGTAACATCGTCCAAAATAAACGTTTTTGTTTTTTCCAATCGCCCCAAACTGAGAAAACAAAAATTTTGATTATTTGCCAAAAAGGCCATGGATAACATCGGGTAACATCGTCCTATATTGAAAAAAGAACAAATTTCTGTTTTTTGCTAGAAGTGAGTGACTATTTGCAAGCCCTCTTTTGGTTACCATTTCATTAGATCGAATTACATCCAATTTTAGAAACTTGGACTGCAATCGATGGCTTTCACACTCGCAGGTCTAATAAATTTGGTTTGTACAATAGATTCCTTATTCGGTGTTATAAACTAAATGACGAGGAAAAGACAGTGTTGATCTTCTGCTCCACACATTAGATCAAGTACAAATTGTAATCTTAATAAATTTAATTTATTTAAACAATAATTCCTAAACCACTTGCAATTGCTTTTACATTTCTTTAAAAACCTTCTTTCGTAACAAATATTTTTACTTAAAAGATCGTCCAACAATACCACCGCATTCAAAGGCTGTGACGTAGATCTTCTATCTCGATCCCATACCTTGATATGGAGTTTATGCTTTACTTTCTTTTTTCTAAATTTTTTTTTTTTAATTTTATTACAGATATCACGACT
>CCAG010011760.1:0-39463 GCA_001077435.1 Glossina morsitans morsitans | reverse complement strand
AGAAGAAAAAAGGAAAGAAGAAAAAAGGAAAGACGGTGACAAGGCAAAGAAGAAAAAAGGAAAGACGGTGACAAGGCAAAGAAGAAAAAAGGGAAAATAAAAGAGGGGTGGAGAAAAAAGGAGAAAAATAAAAGAGGCGGGGAGAAGAACAAAGGAATGGAATGCGCTACTTCTTTTACGAGAGCGGCAAAGCAGGGAAGGAGGACCTAAAATTGATCAGGAGTGGCAGAAGCGAGCAAGCTCACAGCACTCCGCCGACCCCGTAAAAAAGTTTACTCCTTCCACTTTAACGCAGCGAGGAGATACTCCTGATATCACAGTAAAAATGCATTTTCTTATATCTATATTTTTATAATTCAACTAAGAATTATACAGCATCTCAAAATGCATAAATAATGTGTGAAAAAGCTTTTCAAAAAAAGCTGTAATAGAACTTGCATATAGAACGAGTATGCAGAACAAAGACAAAACTATCATGCAAAACTTTTGAGGACTTTTATACAAAAGCTGTATTAGAACTTGCACATAGAATATATATGCAGAACAGGGACGAAATTATCACCCAAAACTTGTAGATAGAGCTTGTATATACAACATGTACACTGAATAGAGACTGAATTAGTATTCAGAACAATGGCGGCATTTAATAATGTAAACACAAGATATTTGTAAACAAAGAGAACTTTTGTGCAAAAGCTGTAATAGAACTTGCTTATAGAAAATGTATGCAGAATAGAGACGGAATTATTATACAGAACAATAATTCTAAATTCATTTGAAGAGTATGTATACATACATACCTTTTCACAAAAAAAGGTTTGTCATATATTGATAGGAAGACCTTTATAAACTTTAGGAACAATTTATATTCCTCAGGACTATATAATTAACGTTATACATGTCATCACAAGCGTGCAACTATTTTCTAAGGTGGAAATTAGATTTAGAGATTTACGAAAAGTACGGCATGCAGTGAATCCTTGCAAGTTACAATTTCATCGTAACAACTGCAGTAGAAACTTCGTGAAGAGACATTTTCCTGGCCGCACTAAAAAAATATCCCCCGACCATAAATCCTGTATGCCTATTTTATGAACTCATTTGAACTCATAAATGAAAGGTCCTTTACAGCATTTTCCTATTAGCTTGTTTAATAAAATCTATAACGGTTTTGTAGCTGCCACTTCAACAAAAAATTTCCTCGCTAAATGTCTTAATACCTTCAGACCAGAAATAACCCCGACCACGATAAAAATAATATTTGATGATTGCTTAGGGGATTGCAAATCTTCAATGTTTTTATTTCGGTGATCTGTATCGGTCTTCTCCTTATTTTTTGCTTTTTTGCATATTCCGGTATTTCCAGGATTTTCGCTTTAATACCCTTTGGCATGGGTGTCAGTTCAAAAGCCCTTCCTATGCGAGGTTTCGTGCAGAAATATGTATAGTAACCATCTTCATGCAATTCTCGCGCTCCCTTTCTCATGTTAAAGTCTCTTAGAATCTCTCATCATCGCCGGCTATCTATCAAATCTTCCTTTAACGATTGCTTGTCTTCTTGGCTCAATGGCCGATTACACTTAAGGCGAAGTACGGCGCGACTGATAGAAGGTTTGCAATATATTTCTAATACGCTATATTCAGGCCTAGTAAGTACATAATTAGTAATAACAATATGCTTCAATTAAAACATTATTGACATCAATAGTTACCTTTATATTTTATCAATATCCAAATAGTAGTAATGAACTGCTAACTAAATATAAATGACGATATAATGCTGTTAAACCAAGTCCTTTGCTTTCACCCAACTGCAAATGGTGTATGTAAATATTTCGTAAATTTAAAACAAAATTCAAAATTTATCCTTTATTATCTTGCACGGGGATTGCTAAGACGCCTTTTCACCATAACGTTAGAAGTTTCTTTTCTGCAGTTTTTTAGCATTGCACAATCTTCGCAACGAAAGATCGGAGCATACTTTCACATTTTTTCACTCACAAAATTTCATTACTTACAATAAAATTCCTATTTTCGCATAAAACACAAAAAATTTATTCACGACAAACGCAAACTTTATCAAATGATGCTAAAATAAAACAGTGCTGCTAACTAAATTATTACTATTAACTGAATTAGCGATTTGTTTTGTTGTGACCGATTTCCTAATTGCTTATTTAATTTTAAAAAAATTTAAATTTATTTTAAAAAAAATAATTTTACAATATCTTCACAATGAGGAAAACAACGTCGCGTTAAATTTAATCCCTTTTTTATTTTCTTCTTGACACTCTGTTTTCTGCTTGCAATGTAAAAATATGTATAGATATATGGTTTTGGTCTAGTGGAACAGTGGATAAAGTTCTTAACTCCACTAGCAAATATTGCAATCTTTTTTTAGGTTGTAATCTTTGGTTTAATTGGTGTAATTCAACGAAAATTGCTAAAGTAAACTTTCTCGTTCTAAAAATTTTGTTTTGTTACACCAATTAACCAAAAACCGTAAAAAGAAAAAAGAACTCTACAACATTAGGCGATTAGAAAATTCCGCCACATCTAAGAGTAAAAAACACGCTTAAATGAATTTCTATTCAAACAGTATAATTTTATTAAGAGAGTGTTTTCCTTTGGAACAGGGTAGCACAAAACTCAAAATATTTTACGGTGCCATCTATGCCATCTGTCAGCTAAGAGAATATCCCATAGGGAGATTTTCTTATTCCCGAAAACAGGTATTTCTGAGCTATCATTTCTCCAAATGCCAAAAAAGATGTGACAGCTGATGTGGAATGAATGTCAAATCAACAAACGAAGAAAAACACCCAGATTTTCGTTCAATGAATAGGCAAAAGCAAACGTTTTAAAGTTAAATAAAATACTTCATAATAAATAGAAAAACTTAACGGGCACTTTAGCTTATTTACAGCAAAAGCGAGAAAAAGGTTTGTAATACAATTTGCATTGGTTGCTCTTGTGTGGAAATACTATTCAAGCCAAGCCAGGAAATTATCAAAAGAAAAATCAAGAAACTTTGAACGAAAAAACAAGCGAATTTCTACTTGCTCTCGGTGATTAATTGTAGAAACCAAGAATGAGTGTCAAGACTACATCTAAACCTGTACCTAACAAATCGTAAAATATTTCCTTTTGAATTTCTAACACAAATGCTCATTCTAAGCGATATCCATTTATTTTACCTTTTCTTTGAATTAAGCTTACCACCCCGTTCGAAAATGGCGCAGAATACCGCTACGGGTACTGGTACACCATCAAATTTGCAGACTGGCTTCAATAAAGTTTTTATACAAAGGGACTATAGTGAAGGCACCGCAGTTAAATTTCATACTAGGCTTCCAAGCGAGTTGGAAGGTTTGGTAAGTGGATAAGCATTCGAGTGTGCAAAAATATTAATCGAAACCTTTTGCTTGCAGATAGAGCGCCATGCCTTCGAATCGACGATCACTAGACTCAATGAATTCTTTGCTGAAGCTGAAAAAGGCTCTTGCAGTACTTATTGTGAAGGCTGCATTGGTTGTATAACTGCCTATCTTGTCTACATGTGCTCTGAAACGCATTACGAGAAAGTAAATTCCCGCAAGTTCTTAATGGGCAACACTTGATGATTAATTACGACTTTCTTCTCATTTTCTAGACATTACGTAAAATTTCCAAGTTTATTGCTTCCCAAAATGAACGTATTTACAATCCGAAAGGTTTGCAAATGATCGATCCCACCTATAGAGGCTTGCGAGTTATAGAAATATCAATTCTTGATCGTCCCGGACGAACGTGACTTCCACTTTCCCACTCAACCGAAGAGTTCTTTATGTAATCACTTTAGTTCTTTACAATGACAGATAAAAAGCTGCAGCTAAATCCATAATAAACAATTGGAACGAGTCCTTAAAACTTCTTCGTGCTGAAAAGGAAGGCTAGAAGCATTCTACACTTTTTAAATCCAGTATATGCGCGCTTAGAGGACTCACACTATCTGTCTTTTTTCACACATAAGAAAATCATCTCTTAACAAAGAAACTGAAAAGTTGTATCTTTGGAAACAGCTGTTTTCTTTAGCAGTTTATTTTAGCAATGAATAAAAACAGATAAAGAGAATAGATTAAACCTGCATTTCGTCAACCTACACACTTGTAGCTTGCTTGCTGTGTAGCTAAACAAGAAATTACATTAATCTAAAAGTGTGTAGAATAGTTAAAAATACAAATGAACAAAATACAACCAAATACTCCCCTCAAGAAAACACAAAAACACGACAACATTTGTACACAAGTCTACCCTCTTATTCATAATCGAAGCACTGTGTAGGTTAGGCTAGAATATATCTAAAACCATCTATTTGTAATGAATATATACGATGTCTTAGTCTATAGTTTCTAAATCAATATATTCTACCAAATTTTTACTAAACAATTGTTAAATGAAAATATTTATGCAATATGAGAACAAATAATGAAATTGTTTCGTGTTACGTGTATATAAGAATATATATAAATGAATTTATGGATTGAAAGTATATATATATATATATGTATATATATACATATTAAATAAAGAAGAACATTATTTAATGAAATTTAAAACTCCTTGAGTTAAGTTAGTCTACCTTTCAAAATATATCGAAAATTAATGTTTGCTTCCGTAATGAAATTATATTATGAGTTACGACTTCTTGAACTATTTATTGTAATTACTCATTGAACGACTTACCAGATTTTATTCATCCCAGAAAAAAAAAAACGGTGACATCCATCTAGGAGAAATCGTGCATAAAGTAACATGGAAATCAAGAGAATTGACGCAAAGGTGATGTTCTTTTGAAGAATACCTTTAACAAATCTTCGCTTTTTTCTTTTCCAAGTTATTAAAGACCAAGTTTCGTTTGCAGAGAGCTTGGTTGTTTCTTGTTCGCAATATCTTGATTAGCGCCAGGTTGCGAATCGATCTAACCTCTTCTTTAGCCTGTCTTCTGCCTAACACGATGCCAGGAAGCATTGGGGGCAAAACTTGGAAATTTGACGTGTAAACTATGAATTGACGGCTACAGGTCAATTTTGGAAAATGCCCAACAACAACACAGTTACGCTTAAAACAGGGAAAAGATTAAAATTCACTACTCATGGTAGGTATGTGTGAAAAATTCAGTAAAAATATTTGCGAGAACTATTTCTTAGCAGTCCTCTTAATAGAAAAACAAGTAAATTGTTAATGCAGAAATGCGTCCCGATCGATCAATTGAATCGATAGGCCCGTGTTCCAAGTATTCATTTGAAATGGTTGGTATGAGGGGTTATCTATCTTTAAGGTGAGCATATGTATACATATTTTTTTAATAATAAGTTTATTTACTTTTCCACAATTTTTTCTTTGGTATAGAGTTAAAAACATATATAAATTAAAGGGTCTAGGAAAGTCTTATATTAAGGAAATAAATTGGAATCTTTACAAAAAATGGTTAGATATTAAAATTGAAAAAAAAATTTGTATGAAATAATACTGCTATTACGAACATATATTAAACGTACATGCACACATATAGTAGAGGCGTTGAATCTTACAAATTAAAAGAACCTACAACGGATCTACACTTTTTCCTAAATTTTGGTAAAATCTTGATTGGCTAGGAATTTTTAAAAACTTTTTTATATGGAAAGTATCCCTTTAGGATTTGTAACTCTTTGCGTCATTGCGTCAAATTATTTATTACATATATATTTTAATTATTTTTTTTAATTAATTTAAAAACATAAATTGACCGGTATATCTTTGCTTATTAAATTCTACCTTAAGTGAAGTCGAAGGCTAAAGCCGTGGATATTAAAATATCATAATATTGCTGTAAAGAGTTTTTGATTTGAACAATCACTTGAGTACACACGAGAACGCACATTCATAACTAATTAAATACTAAAAAAACATTTAATTTTTTGTTTTTGTTTGTTTTAATATCATCGCGATATATTATATTACAACTTGCTTTCTATTAAATTCCTCGTTTCGAAAATCATCGTTTGACTAGATTTGTTTCTCTTAAAATTTTTGGTTTACTGTTTATTGTTATTTATGCAGATATATTTATGCATAAATATTGACAAAGGTCTACGCTAAGGTCTGCAATATATATTTCTTAGATAATTCTGAGACCTTGTGTTTGTTTACAAATAGATCACAATATTTGACTTTGATTTAATTTTATAGGACACGCGAACACTTATATTAATATATTAATACTTTTGTGCTTTTCTTGTTTTAATATTTTGAATGCGGTAGAAAATACTTTTGAGATCCAGTTAGCATCTGTAGTAAGCTGCAAGTCTTTATCACCGTGTTAATGATAATTAGTTTATTAGATCCTAACTGGAGGGCTTTCGTCACAAAAGCGCACACAATTTGGAAAGTTTCTTATTCTTCTCTGTAGTTGTCGATGCTGTTGTGCCCGAAGAAGATACCGAGGAAGATGTCGACATACTACTTTGTAAGGTGCTGGCCGGTGGCGGTTGTAAAGGAGTTGTAGGACTTTTATCATCCGAATCTTCGCTTACATGAGTTTCAAGTAGTTTCAGTGTCGTTTTTGGCTTAACATTTCCGTCCATACTGGTGTATAACGTCTTCGTAAGTTTTGATTTGACTGCTTTACCTATAGCGCCAGTTTTTTTTATGCTTAAACGAGAAATACTTCGCTGATGTTCAGGCGTTGAGCTTTCATCGCCATGTTGGTGCTGCTGTTGCTGTTGTTGTTGCTGATTGCAATTCAGTGTGGTTACAGTGAATTCAATATCTTTGATGTCTTCATCGGAGCATGCTTATCGAAAAGACCAGCAAAAAATCATATTCAGCTTAGATCGAATCATTTATTACCCTATAGTTAGACACACTTATGGAATATCTCTTAAAGAATACATCATGGCCAACGAAACTGGTCACATCGTTTTGTTAATCGAAATTGAATATATTTTGTTGAAGTCAAAAATTTTGCGTAGGAGAACAATATTTTTGTCAACTAATTTATCATGACTCCTAAGTTTAATTAAATCGACCAGCCGTAATTAGGAAAAATGAATTAGGAAAAATGTTTATTTTCTTATTTTTCAGTTCAACTCGATAAGGCTCGACAAAATTAACATTTTCCTTTTTACTCCCATCGTTGAAATGAACTCAATTATAATCACCTTCACAATAAATAAGAGAAACAAGGAAGAAATTATATTCTTCGGGTCTTAAAGAACACATAAAACAATTAGGAAAACTGTATTCAGTTGTTACCGAACCTTTTCTAACCAGCACCATTGTTCCTAAAATGAATTAAAAAAAAAAAACGAAAAAACTAAATTTCCATACTCTCTTATAGTGAATGGACAAAGTTGCCGTTTGTTTTATTTTGTTACGCGGAAAACTGGAAAAGGCGTGGGTGTTCTCGGTTTACATAGGATGGTAGGCGTGTTCTTTTTCATTGTTTATCCTTCTCAACTCAGTCTTGGATGAAGTTGATGGCTTCATTTTTACGATAAACAGTACACAGACGAACAAACGGACATGCTTAAATCCATTCAGATTTGCTTGACAGAGTCCCTAAAGATGCCTTTTTGGGTGCTGTAAGCATTTTTCAAATTGAATATATTCCCATCCTTCGGCGGCGCGAGCAAAAGTTGTATTCTAGTTTTGGGCGAATTTTTTAATGCTTGTCGTCAATGTATACGCGCAACATAAGAGGAGCAAATTCTGCTTCTTTGCTGTAGTCACGCACTGTATTGATAGTGGATATCGAAAATTACCTCCTAAGTTGATTATGACGTTTTTCTTATTTCTATGCCTATCTATCACCGCAAAATGAGTATACGCCGAATTTATCATTCATTGCCAAAAGTGTTGTACTTATACTCTTGATCAGTTTGATATTACGATTGCTGCTAATTATATCTTGGAAATGTGTGTCAAGTTAAGTTAGCGATCAACTACCAATCACAAAATACTCTCCTTTAATTTCGACGTGCTATGTGAAGTTTTGCATACATAGAAGCATCAGAAAATGTAGAAGATGGCATCCACACACAATGAGGACTAAGACTACTTCTTATAGGTTTCAAAGGCTGTACAAGATATAAAAGCAGAAAACACTTTTAAGGGGAACATACCTGCAAATTCTTCGACAGGCTTTTCGATGGTATCGTGATCAATCCAAGTTAAGCCCATTTCAACTTTTTCTGCCAAATCTTGCCAGTTGTTACGATTTTCCAAAGTCCCGTCATAAAGTGGCTTTATCCAGGGAAACGTTTCGTACAATACGCGATACAAAGGTAAACAAATGACATCGATAAAGCCAACCTGCATTTTTGGTAATTCATCTTTACGTTCTCTAAACATAAGAAAACACAACCATTATCTCAAACTTAACACAGCTGGCTAACACAATAGAATCGCTAACCTGTCCATCATAGCAACCGGTTGAGTATTTAATTGTAACTTTTCTAAATCGCCTTGATCAAAAAATTCATCGGCCACCAATTTGGCCACACGATGTTGAACCTCCCAGGGTTTGGCGATAGCACTCACGTCACAGGCCGTCATCATCATGCCGCACAGAACTAGATTTTGTTACATTTTTATTTTTTATTGATGCATAAGAAAAGTGGAAGGTTCTTTGAATACTTACGCTCTTTCCGATCCTCACTTTGCCAGTCGAATTCACCATTGTCTACGACCTCTAGGAAAGCGTTACGCTTTTTAAAATATGCCGCCAGATCGGTAGAGAGTATAGCGTTCTCCACAACTTTCATTATCCTGCGGTAGTCATCCGGTGACATAGCCTACGTGAAATATTTTACCTTTTAGTTTTGCACATTTTCATTCTCCTCCTTTTACAATCACACATACCTCAAATATGTTATTACCCTCTGAATTCAAAATCATAACACACTGATCGAAATGGTGGTGTTCCATAGTCGAAGTTGTATACAGTATAGCTAAAGGTGATTCTGTTTTTGTTTGAAATGCGTTATTGGTACCGCGATGATCAAGATCGTGACAGAGACAAGCTACTAGTAGACCAAAGATTTCCAAGTCGGTCATGAAGCGTTCCATACGTCCAGTTTTGAGCATGGCGAACATTGTTTGAGCCACATTTAGAGCATGACGCCAGTTGTGATATTTAACAGGACGATAATTTTTACGTACACTTAATACCCAACGGCATAGCACATCGTAGGGTATCTGAAACATTTGCACCAGGTTGCATTGCAGGAACATGCGCACTACAGCGCGACAGGTATCATCGTCCTCTAAATCAAAATCTAGAGAACAAAGTCTTCATTGCAGCATTACAGCGCTTTTATGTTAGCTTTAATTTGTTTTGTTTTGTTTTTCTTTTTCTTTCATCTCTTAACTGAATTAGCATAAACTCAAAAACAATTATCAATTTAAAGTAATTGTTCAATGTATTAAAAGTAGGATTGTATTGTAAAGTTTTATGAAAATAAATAAATCGAAATTTAGAAGAGCGCGTATGCGCAGTCACGTGCTATCCATTACATTAGAAGTGTACCGCTACGCAAGCTGAAAGCCGAGAATACTAAATATTCCGGTATACAGGAATGTTACTCTTATAGATAGATATGACATCATAGTGGAGAAGTTGGTGTGAGAGAGGGGGAAGGGGGGGTCTATTGCAAATATTGTTCTAAATCTACTTATTTATAAGCGAATACGTCAGAAGTAGCGGTAGGTAACGCGCGAAAAATTTACACTACCTTGGACAAGACTAAACATAGAGGTTACATTAAAGATAAATCTACGCTTCTTAAGGGCGCGCAAGTTGACAAGTTAGAACTTCTATTGATTATGCTATAACGTGTGTAACGTGAGTATGGGCTCATACTCAAGATTATGCAATAGCCTCTGAGCAAAGAGGTAATAAAGAGGGAATCAATTTTCTTGACTTAACGTTTCACGATCGAAGATATTATAAAGGTCTCGTAAACGCAGCTGCGTTTTCCTGATAAAGCTAGTTGGTATACATAGTGCTGGGAGGTGAAGGTATTTAAAAAAACATTCATTTTTTCATTTATATTTATTTTAATAAATGATAATAAGCAAAACAATTGAGGAGACGTGTTATACAAGTCTACGAGCAGTTACATACCAACATATTTTATGTTTCAATAAGCCACTAATATTTTTAATAGGATCTCATATATTTAAGATCTCATAAAAAATACGGGTCAGTATGTATACAGAGCTGACGAGCTCTTTGGACGGGCTTGACTTTTGAACTTACCTATAAATTTGAAACTGTACAAATTGTACGTTTCAGCTGACTTAATGGTATCGTTCACCAATTTATCTGTCTGATCTTGGGAAGCGGTCGCATGATATGATAAACATTCTAGAGCTACTTTCTGTTTGGCCATTAGTTTGCAAGCATTCTCATACATTTGTGTATTATGTATGCCTAGGCCACAAAAAATTGCAAATGCCTCAAATATTGAAGCGTCCGAATCGGTAAAGGGCGTACCATTGCCCTTATTAATCAATTGAGCGACACCAATGACAGTTTTTTGCGCATTCACAATAGGCATACAGAGTATGGCTTTAATGCAATCAATTTCATTCTCGGTTCGTATCTGATCATGTTCACGCACCCATTCTCGGACATCAGCAATATTCACTGTCTGGCCTGTGCTGGCTACGAACTGGGCAATCTGGGCTAGCGTTGAATTGCTGAGATCGTCCACTGAAGGTCTAGAGATATTGGCCGACTGATTGGCAGCACCCAACTCGAATAGCACCGTAAAACGGGTATCAGAATTCTGTTCAATTTTCCAAAATTATAAAAACTATTGATTTAAAATACGCTTAAGCGCACTTGCCTTGTCATCTATACTGCTCTCATCGCCTTTAAGGTATTCGCTATACCGCCTTTGTATCTGATTAGGTTTCTCGATAATCTTCTCCAAGTGACTCTGGAAAACCAATTTTATAAGAATTTTTAACTACTTTTAAAATGTAAACGAATGATGATGGGATGGGACTTTGGTGACGAATTCATCATACAAATTATGATGGAGAAAATGTAGGTAACTTTTAATAGCGATCACTTTAAACTTTTTTTGAAATTTTCAGACATGTCAGGAAGGCGATCGGAAACATTTTGAAACTAGGCCTTTAAGTGACTTGTGGCGGCGTTTTGGTTCTTTTTTTTTGTGATCACTTAGCGACCGCAAGTTATTGATATAGAATTATTGGGATTTTACAAGCCCGCTGAATATATCGAGGAGCGGTATCTGCTACGGATATTCGCTCATTTCAAATCGCATCGATTACTTACCGCTTCGCAACAATCCAGATCGATTAAAAATACCGAGCATCTCTCGCATTTCAATAGTTCACGCGCTTCTGTCATAATCTTTGTTACCAAGCATTCTAAATTGTTTTGTTCTTCAAATATGCTTCTGGCCAAATTTAGAAGTATTTGATTGCGACGATACTCTTGGACGGACATTTCAAATAACTGAGCATTCTGTATACCGATACCGCAAAATGTCAAATATCTGCGAAAAATTTCAACGTCATATTCGTCGAACTCTTTCGAATCATTTGTCTTGTTAATGATCTGAGCGACACCGATTATATCTCCCTCGTAGTTGCTTATTGGCATTGATAGAATCGTGTTAGTTTTGTAACCGGTTTTTAAATCAATTTCACAATTGAAACGTGCGTCCTTGTAGGCCTCTTTAATATTAATCATCTCCTTAGTTTGGGCAACCATACCAGCAATTCCAACCCCGAACGGTATAATAATTTCTTCAGAACGAGCTTTTTTAATGGCCTCCGTTAACGCTAATCAAAAAGAGAGAAAATATTTCTAAATTTTAATAAATTTTGTAAAAAGTTGTGCATAAAAAGGAACGAAGCTATTATATACATTCGGCTAGTGCCGAACCAATTAACGATAACCGGTTGCGTTGTTTACGTTCCTTTTCAATACCAAGACGCGAGCATCCTATTCCACAGTAAGCATACCCATACGCAAAGTTATTACTACAACATATTTAAACGTAATATACAAACATAACAGAAGCGTATGCGATCAAAGCAAGTGAACTGACTGGTGCGTTTTCAAAACTTAACGAGGGGGAAAGTAAAGAATGAACTCAGTACAGACGAAGCCCAGGACAGACGAACAGCCTAACACAGGTATAAATAAATTGTTTTCTAATTTCAAGAATAGATTCCATTTTGCCAGGTCCCGTACTATTAGGAATGACGGTGCTGATGTTGGTGCTGTGTATGAAAATTACTTAACAGCACCGACCTCCCGATGTAGAGCGTACTTCGTGCACACACAGGATCTCTTTCTAATTATACTTAGCGAAGCAGGTCAACGTTTTGATTAGTCCACGACTAAATGAAGTGGCAATTGCTTCAAAGACAATAAAGACTCTCGTTTATTTCCATTTTTTAATCTATAATCGCTTTGGTGCTCATTGATGTTTGAATTTTTTAATTGCTTTCATTTGTTAGTCGCGTTGTTAGCTTGCGTTTGAGATTGGATTTTTATTTTCATTTTTATTTTCGAAATCAAATTGAACAAGTAAAATGACTATAGACGAGCGACACGGGCCATTACATACTCTACACCACTTCGCCACTACAGTTATCCGCCGTTTTGGTAATAATACACCGAAAAGTACACATTATTTTCATGAAAGATGGCATATTGGAAGGTTAGACTTTCCCTCCACATAAGAGTTTGTGTTGCGTAATAGCGCCTATGTAAGTGGGAGTCCAGAAAAATGCAAATTCCCTACCCTTAGTTTTTTTTGCTGAAACACTCCTATGAATTATTAAGATAACATGAGATGTCTTATATGGAGTGGGCAGAGGAATAGACCCATGTGGTCCATTTTTTCATTTACTTACTATCATGAGCAAGCCTTCATCACGAAAAAATTAGTAATTAGGCTTTTTTGGCATATAAGGGTTTCCGTTTCATGACAATTCTTTTATGCGGTGGTATCCAAAAAATAGGCCTACGTGGTCCAAATTCGGTAGATGTCTTTGTCAATTTACTATTGTGAGCCAATTTTCATCGTGGAATATTGGAAATTCAGGAAATTGCCAAAGTTTTCACACCAATTGGAATGCCTAAATACTATTATTTAGTTAACGACTTTTCAGAACAGGTCGTTATATGGGGACTGGTCGAAAAAGTGAACTGTTTCGACGCATTTTCAATAGCGTCCTTGGCACTAGCGTCCGGAGCACGTCAGTGTACCATTTTTTTAACCAAAATATACCAAAAAATGAGAGTTGCATCTTGGACACAAACATAAATGGGCACACATTCGGAGCACAGAAGGACGGACAGATAGGGTTAGATCGATTTAAAAAATGAATCTGAATCAATTAGTGTAATAAAAGATGGGTCCACCTTAAGCATCACAAGAGATGTAGGGTACAAAAATTGCTTGCAAGCATTAAGGCGTTATAGTATTTGATTTAAGATGATTTATTTTATAGTTTGGTTATAGTTCTTGGTTTTATATTTTAGTTGACCAAATCTTAGTTTGCTTCTTATTTCACTTTACGTAACTTGCACTTACGCGATTTTTCGAACAATGTATCTGTCGTTTAAAGTAAAGAATAGGAGTAATTGTGTGTAATTGAGTTTTATAAATATTGGCTATGAATAATACAATGAATGGATTAACGAGCTTCGATTCGCTTAACTTAATTCAAACACAAATGCCACTAATTGCTGATACTGTAATAATAATAATTGCATTTTTATCATTTGCTATCATTGCGTACCCTCGCTCTCCTCATTTCGTTGTATGAAACTTACGCGTTCTTTGAGTGACGTCAAAGAGTTTTGCCATCAAATATCGATTGTTGGGCGGTCCTTTGGCCAGAAATAATGAACCACGGTCAGCGTGCGTTAATAAGCCAACGTTTACCAAGATTTTATGACACAACACATCTATATCTAATTCGTTGGCGACATCACGTATTAATTCCATAAATAGTTCGCCCTCATCCAATTCCATTAAGTGGCGGCGATTCTCCAAAAGAGTATTATTCACAGCAATAGGTGATGAATTTGTACGATTTTTCTACAAAAAAAAAAGAAAAGATGAAAATGACAAACAAAATGGAAAAGAAGAGGAAGAATATTTCATTATAAGCAAACAATAATCCAATTTCAATGAATTTTTCATAGACAAGATCTAATAATATTCGTTTGCTGAGTTTTGCGCATTTCCGTTATTAGCGAAGCCTTAGGAGACATTTTTTGTTGTTTTTGCCTTTTAGTCCTTTTGTGCGTATCTTTTACATTGAAACACAAATAAATAGAATTCATAAATGTTACCTTTTTGTTTTTTTCTGCTTTGCAACCACATTAAAAGGGTAACGTTTCTATAACCGACGATATGAGGCAAAAAGCTAATTTAGTCGTGGAGTCTTTTTCATTATAGCTCTTGAGGCCACCTCTCTCAAGAGCAAATAACTTTCGCAAAAACATGTTAGAACGAATTTCTGTTGCCCATCATGGCAAAATGTTTTGAAATTAACAACAAAAACACAACATTTTCTTTACACCATTTTACGTAACCCTGGTATCTAATGTTTCGTAAGCTCCAAGTCAAACTACAGCGCCGCATACATTAATTGTTTGGAAACATTATGGCTTTCATTCAAAATATTTTTGCTCATAATCAAGCCTTTAAGGACTCTTTACAACTTAAATTGCCTACGAGTGGACTCGCACGCTAGTTATAGGTCACCGCATGTTAATGTAAGCGGAGACGAAAGCAGCCGCTATAAAGTAAGCAAAGTAAGAAAATTCGTTGCCTGAGCACTTTACCAAAGGACATGCAACATATACCAGGCACTGGCATATATATATCTACTTGCAGCAGTATACGGGTACGTGTACTCAGTGGTTATTCGCTTTCATTTTTGCCAACGTTATTTAAACAATAACTTTGGTGTTGAGCCAGCTTTGGTTGTCCGTGTACTTGCATGTACGGGAAAATAAACACTTTTGTAAATTAAGTTTAAAATTATTTTTGTGCATGCAATCTTCCAATTTGTTATGGAAAACACTTTAACAAATTAAGTGTTTCTTCCTTTTTTATTTTCGTTGTTTATGCGATTCTTTAATTAATTGCTTTTTTATCTTAGAAGTCAAATAGCAACATTTCTGCATATCAACCAGCGAAACAAGTGGATCTACTGCACTTGTCCTTCCCTTTGCGACATCCAGAAATACCCAATAGCGATCCTACCAAAAATATATATATATACCTGTAGTCCGTGTAAGATTCCGAGTACACTTAACTTTATGTGTGTTTCCAGAGAGATCATCTGTCAAATATCGGTCTATTTTTGATTACTCTTCGTTGCAACGCTTGATGAGTCACTGATGAGTCACGGTTCCGTACCAGGAAGTGGACAAAATTAGGTTCAAAAGAAAAGACATTTTTCGGTGGCATTTCTTCTTTAAAAATGCTTACTTTTAGTAAAAAATTCCTAAACAGTTGTCTATAAACCAAACGATCCTAAAAATCTTATGAAGAGCTGTTACTACATTTCCGAATGTTGCGAAAGCCCAATAACCTTATTTTCGTGCTTTTTAATTACGAGCTTCGCCCTATATCGCAATGAAATATCGTTCACACATATTCAAGCATATATGCTAGAACGAACACCGTTTAATTGGACAGTGTGGTTAAAGAAAAGGGAAAACAATCACACAAAGGTGGATTTGATTTACACTGACTTTTATTGCAAACAAACAAAGTTAGAAAATCAAAATGCCTCCTTTCAACTTTTCTGGTTGTATTTGTGATAACTGTCTTGCAGTTATTTTCGGTTTGTTATCGTTTGCTAACCGAAGATCTGTCTGCTTTGACTTTAATTTCGTTTTAATTTAATTTAGCCTGATTAACGGAGAATTGCTAGCAATCTTCTTCTTTTCTTGCGCATTAAAAGTAATGGTTTAAACTACTTACACTTGCTTTCAGGCTAAGGTTGCTGGCGGGTAATCAAGCACGCAACCCGTACGATTGCCTTGTGAAAGGGCATTAGGTGCTTAGAGCGGAAAGTAAAGGGCATTCATTCGCTTAACACAAAACCATTAAATTTTATTCATTTACTAACGACTAAATAACTTGAGCTACGATATCCTAACCTATGAAATTTTTGAAAATATTTAATTAACGTTTATAAACTGGGTTACGGTTTGTTAACAAATCACGACACGATTTATGATTTTTGATTTGCTGCATTTGAGGAGAAGACGAAGAGATTTGAGGGAGTAAGTGAAATTCCTGACGGCAACAATACAGACAAAGAGGCAAATGCATAAACACTATTGCGTTCTTTGCCTATTATTGAAAGTGATTAAAGATAAAGAATGCGTATAAAATAGATTTGGGTTTCTTGATACTTTCACGTATACAAATGTAATTAGCCGCGTATGTCTCACATAGTGACATACGCTTGAATGATTTATATGAGCGGATCGCAACATATGGATACAATTCGATTAATGCCTTAAGTGCCATCGATTTTAGGGGAGAAATTAAAATCATGATTACAGCATTCGTCAAGCTGTTCTCCGCATTGGATTATCTGTGAAACGATTCCATCGCAAACATTGCAAATGTTTTGGAAAAAAATATTAAGTTGCGGAGAAAATTCGGAGCTTGAATCTCTTTATCGTTCACTTCCCTCAAGTTTACAAACAGTTTTTGTTGAATGTTGTTGTTAAAAGTTTCATGAGACTGTCTGCTTTCGTTACAGGAACCCCCGACCCATAAGTAACAAAACTGTAACTTGTATGCACATACGTACTGTTGTGTAGTTACTAGCAATGGAATTTAGAACACTATTGTTTAATCCCTTTTAAAACTTCCTTAGTTTTTTGCGACATTTACTTTTATAAATGTGCGTCATACCAATTGATCGCCTCTGTCTGTGCACATACATGGCTTGCGGTTCTTGGAGAGAAAATGTTTTCCCTTCAGCAAAGATACATTCATTCAACAGTTTTTTGTGTTAAGCGTAAGAAAACTAATGACTTTTGTAGTTAGTGGCAGATTTTTCACTTCTCGTAAAATGTCTTTTACGCTTTGCTTTTGTTTCTCGCAGGCAACAACAGGCGCCATTTATAATCGTTGAGGGAAACTATAATAATAATAATAATAATAATAATAATAAGATCGATCCACCTATGCTTTGAAATTGATTGAATATATTTTTGTCTTCACGGTTTAGATTACATCCCTATGCAAATCTATACACGTGGACTCGTCCGGTAACAACTCGTGCGTGCAACACGCTTCAGTTTACCATGCGCTCTTTCTCCACCTATACTTTGCGTTTAATTTTAAGTTAAAGTTAAATTGTTAGCTTAATGACTTACTTAAGAAAACTACCGCCTAGGGTGAGAAGAAAGCGAAATGGAAGTGAACCTTGAAAAACCGACTATCTGCCGATCGAAACGTCCATTGTATGATAATTTCTTTAGAGGGCCATGTTAGCTATTGGCTGTCCTTACAGTACTATCTGACAAGATATTCTTGGAAAAATTTAAACACACGATAAGTGCGTATGGCTTCCAACAGTAGTAAATGTTTCATCAACACATTTAAATCTCTATAAATGCGTTCAAAATCTTAAAAAGACTGATTTCTTAAATTTATCCATTAGCATCAGTCACTCTTCCTCTAGTTACACTGCGCCCCGGTTGGAATTTGCTTTATTTGGTTCGTGTGGTACTTTTTTTTTGTGCATATATATATATATAGATTAGATGTATTGGCAATTTGCCAATGTTCATTTCAGCAAATTAGTATCTGTCTGCCACGAAATTTGTTTTCGTTTTTTCGTTAGCTTCAAAGTCATCAAATTAAAAACAACCTACCTGTACAGGCGAGGAAGCCATCCACTGTTGGAATAGGTCAGAGGTAACGGAGGGCCTTTTCGGCTTTGCTTTGCGGCTTTCAATGAATTCTTGCAAGCGCATTAAAGCTTCAGGCGGCGCCCTCTCTGTTAGCCATTTTTCAAATGCTTCAGGTTTCTCTTCAAATAGACGTTGAATTTCGTCAATATCCTTTTGGTTGACTTGTCGTGACGTTGACGGCAAAGGACTGCAACTCCTGTCTGGCGTGGATGAGTAATTGCTGCTGCCGCTAGTGGCCGAATGTACCACAGTTTCCGGTGTTACGGTTGTGGTGTTTGTCGGGGAGGCGGGCTTACAATAAATGTTGCTGTCATTAGCAGGTGATGGTGAGTGGGAGGAATGGTCTGACATATTGTTTGACTCGTCTGTGATAATTGCAGGTATTGGTATATTGTTCTTTAACAGCGAACCATTTGTTAAAGTATTAAATTCAGTTGGTGGGACAGTAGACGTACATGATGTTAGCGCACATTTCTGTTCATTTTGCATATTTGTTGTGTGAGAGGTTTCAGCATTTTTTAGTGCTTTGTTTAGATTGGCCGACGATACATTTGTCATTTTAATTCCCCACAGTAAAGACAGCGGAAACGTATGTGGCTTACATGGTTATATCAATCGTAAAAACCGACACTTTATGCTTTATTTAACCTGAGTAGACGTTCCGAAAGAATATTAAAACGGCAAATGCATTCTTTTCATTGTCGCTGATTCTAATTGACTTTTTCATTGTCTTTAGATAGTTTTGATTGGTTGTACTTTTACCTTCTCACAAGCAATAATTACTAAAGCGTGTTCGTCGTATCAAAAATTTGACAGGTGTTTCAAATACAAGTACAACTATTTGCTCCGTATGCATTTGTTCCATTTTTTCCATTTATTTTTATACATATTTACTGTACAATTCCTTTTATTTTGTAGTCGCTCTCAGCAACAGCTGCAAGTTGACTTACACCTAAAATAATAGAGAATCAATAAATGACAATCAACATAAGGAGTAAAGGAAGCATTTTTTAGGACCATGGGAGCGTATAAGTGTGAAGAAAACATTTTCAAATATTATCCATGCAATTGGATGTATGAGAAACATTAAGTAAGTCAACAGAAAAAGTCGCGTATACGTCATGGCGCCGTAATGTTGTTGGCTATTTATTAAAAATTCAGCGCGCACACATAACACGTCAGTGTAGAGCCATTTTGCAAATAAATCGTTTTTAAAATTTTTTATTAATGCTTAAGTTCAACCACAAACTGTGTGTTAGTGTAATAGTGTGCATGGTTTCAAATTTCTTCTTCTCTCTATTCAAAAATGATCAACATTCCCGAGCAAATGCGTAATTTTTCTTTTCCTTTATATATTACACTTGTGTTCGTCTGTACGGAAGAATACGTTTCAAAGACTTTATGAGCATTAGACTTTAAGTTAAGTTACATTCAACTGTCTGTCTGTTATTGGAACACTCATCATTCGAAACATTGATTTACAAAAGAAGAATTTGGAATTTGTACAGAGAGATAGCAAATCGAACTGTAAGGTAAAGGTAATGTTCGCTTGTAAGCACAAGATGATGGCTCGTTTCTTCGAATATGTTTACTAAATGCTTATGTACATCCGCTGTGATGTTTACAAGAACATTTTCATCATTATTAAAAAATAAAATCGCTGCGTACCATTTCTCATATAAAGAAAAAAAAAAACCGTAAGTCGTCTGAATTCTTAAACGATTTTCAGATTCTCGAATGAAACGCGTAAGCCTTTTGGAAAACTTTCACTTAAAAAAGGTGGCTTTGGTTTTAGTACAAAATTTTCTACGTTTCAAAAGGAATCTGGCAAAGCCGGTTCTAAAATTTGTCGAAGTGTCGTCTTGTCTTGGGTGGCATCTTATCAATGGAGGTAACTGGAATACCGAGATCAATGTCGGTCTTTATTAAAACATAAGGAGCATAACATAGTTTCCTTTATTTACACATAAAGTCTTAATGAGAGTAAGTTAACACTAAACTAACGGCTTATGTTTAATATTTTTCTCAAAGTTTTCATTAAAGAATATTCATAGTCTCGTCTCCTTTGTTCTTCTCATTTGATAATTGGACTTCAATTAAAGTGTAATTTTAACGACTGCCCTTTGAATTGCTCGGAAAATTACCCCTTTTGTTATGCAAATTATCTCCAATAAGCCGGGAAGTGAAGAGCAGAAAAGAAAACGCAAAAAGCTAATAACAGCACACTCATCCGCAATTTTTTACTTTCTACTTTTTCTTAAAATTTCCTGCTAGCGTATGACGTCGACACCATTAGCATAGCAGTGATAATGCAGAATCATGTGCCAGTATCTCAAACTTCGCTAGTCTCCTAGCCTATCTATTTCCGCCGGCTGCAGCAAAAATCGCATCATTAAATTTATATTAATAACTGTTTTCATGTCTCATAGTGGAGGTATTTCAGTTTTATTATTCTGTTTGTAATATTATAAGCGGAAGTTCGCGGGAAAGTGTCTCACCAGCCTAAGTAAGAAGTAGAATTGCTTAAACGACTGTCCGTCCTTCTTTCGGAACTTGGATTTTATGAAAGTAGAGAAGAATACTACGACTTAGACAACGTACTTATGGCGCTCATTTCGATGATCAAGCTTAAGAATGAATTTCGGTCTAGGCATGACTACTCCAGCAATTGCCAAAAATCTGCAAATATGTCTTGTATACTTATCCGATAAGGAAGAAATGAGTTGAAGGGTATGCGGGATTAACCCCAACGCTCTCTTCCTTTTACAATTAACTCGGCACTATACACACAACAATGCTTTTATTTAATTTTTATATTTAGGACTGCATAGAGTTACTTCTATATTCAAATAACGAACGGAAAGCTTTCTTGTGACATATATGTTGTCATTCTCATATGGAATATCAATCATGGAAAGTGCGGAAAAGGTAAAAGTGTAAAAGTAATTGTAGACGACGTTGTGGTCGAAAATTTCTGCACACGCCGTTAAAGAAAGGTGTACAGGAAGTGCTGTCCATCTACTAGCCTGTTGCTAGTCCACGAGAAAGGGCTAGAAACTGGGCTCTACTTCGAAATTCTTTAATAAGTTCGAGTTCTTTTTTTGAAGGTTAATTTTTTTCTCAAGGCTTAAGCTTAAGCTTAAACAAAGGAAAAATTTGCAGCTCTGTTGCATTCTAAAATGTATTCAGAGCCTTTTTTCAGACAGTCTTTTGCGAATAACATAAGTTGCCAGTTTAACTTAAAACGCTAAGGTGTTTTGGTGCTTTCGACCTTTTCTTCTTTCCCTGTTCAATGTATGTTTTTTATACCTGGGTGAATGAAATCTTTCGCTTACCGTAAGGACTCTGGCGCCTTTAAGTGCTGCAGCAACTCTGTTTATTCACCCATTAGCAAATTAATAATTCAGTTATAAATCCAACACCAGCCGACTTTACGCTTTTAACATGAACTTATCTTAAGCCACAAATATAAAAACCTTAACAACTAAGGTTAAAGTAATAGGATTTTTTCAACACACTGTGAAGGATAAGCAAAAAAACAAAGTGCTAGAAGAATAGAATAAGTAAAAATGAAGACACACACATGGCCAATGTACATAAAACTATATTTATATATGATTATACCACAAAATCATCGCTTGTATTCAAATCGACACTTTTAAGACCGTGACGTATGCAGTTTTGCTTTCATTTAAAGAAACCAATGAATTAAACTAAATTATTGTCATAGTAAGGCTCTACTGATGTCAGCCAGGCTCAGATGTCGCGAAAGATATATAGAGAAAGTTTTACAACTCTGAAAACGTCGTTCCAAGCGACTAGTCGACTTGCGGCGATTGTGGTGTTAAAAAAACCCTCTTAAATAAAGCAGGCAATCATTCAAGGGCTGTCCTTGATTTCTTTTATGTATTATGTCTTTTTATTATCTATTTAATTAAAATACTGAGTCTAGTTCTCTGCTCTATCTTTCATAGTTTCTGGGAAGTGAGCAAAAACCCACAAAACCGGAATTGCGTTCGGTTTACGCTTTACTGTGCGCTCACCAATTTGGTCCATTTTCGATACCGACCTGGAGACAATGTAATATACACTTTATGGCGTCTCTGAAGCTGCCTTCTGGGCGTTGCGGACATTATGACAAAATGAGTGTTGCCTATGGGCATAGAAATGAAAAATTCAGAACGATTTAAATGCATTAAATTCTACTACTAAATTGAATTCACTACTAAAGAGACAGCTGTATTTACAAGTCCATTAAGTCGTATCGATCAGAAAAGTATAAAATGATAAAAAATTTCATTTTTATAAACTACGTTGGGCAATAAGTGCATATAATGTACGCATGAATCATAAAAGTGTGCATAAAATATTGAAATTTAAAGATGTGCAATAAAAATTTCATTACACTTATGTTCGAGTAGAGTTGTGTGTGAGTGCAGCAGCGAATTATGTAAAAGCAGTTATGTAAACAAAAACAACAACAAAAAAAATCATTAAATTTTATGAGATCGCATTAATAAAATTTAAAAAATTACATCTGTAATAACACTACAGTCTCTGCGATGCCAGTGCTATTATGATTACGACGGAAATGTGGTGAATAAAAATTAATGTACTGAAAAATTATTACGACGTTAACATATCCTTATTAAAGGCAAAGCGGCATTTGAGAAGGCTCTCGAACTCGGCTCGTGTACATAATTACACTTGGCGTAAACAATTATATTTCAATAAGTCATTATTTAGCATTAAAGCAAACACTGAAAATCGACAATAAACTAATTGTACTAAGTGATGCAAGAAGTGCAAGGGACGTATGTTCATATGTCGCAATGAAAGGAGATAATTACAATATGGCTAACGCATCAAATATACGCGGTGTTTATTTAATCACTGCACGTTAGCCCATCGATATCATTAAAGCATGTTACACATGCAGAAGCACTTCCCTCGTGCATCACTTCTCACACAGATTATTAAAGTAAACCCTTCTGCCTGAGAAGTTGCCTTACAGCCTATATTTACAGCAATATTTTAGCCGTTCTTTACATCGTATTAATTTGTTATTTTTTCTATTTCGATAGTATTTTGGTAAAGACCAGAAGTCAGTATTTCGACTTTTCTTCCTCTCGATAGCGATATCGAGCGAACTTGTAATCATCAACAAAACAACTACGTAAAGTGTAGGTACAGGCAAGGCACGTTAACGGAATGTACCAAGACTCTAAAACGCGTTATCGTATGTTGTGACAAACCTGCGTGTATTCACGACCGCTGGCTGAAGTATATTATGAAAGCATATTAAAGTGAAAACAGCGCACAGTGAAGTAATAAGGAAAATGCACGCGTGTTCGAGTGAACACATGACAGACACATGACTTGAAACGACTGCGCAAAAAGTGCCGAATCTTCATGCGGCCCTAGAAATTATAGTTCGCAAATTAGGACCTCTTACCTGTTGCAGGTGTGTGACAATATCCTTTCAAATTCAGACCACTTACGGAAGATTCTTGTTAAACTTGATTTTTGATTATCAAAGCTTAACGTTTGTGTCACGTTTTCGCTTTTTACGCTAATTTTGTATGCGTGTCAGGTTTTCTAATACTACTCTAAAGATGGAAGACTGACATATTACGGTCAACAAGAACAGATACTTGCTGGAATTGTGAAGTAAGGTGAACTGATGTCGGTTACAACACGAAATCCATCATAGTGCAATCATTATCTTGTGGTGAACATATAAACATATTTGCCTTTAATATCGTTTTACTTGTGTGTGTTAATTATATTTTAATATTATTTGGTTACAGAATACATGCATGACTCACAAAGAATGCATTACACCGTTAAATCCATTTAATGTAAGTTTAGTTTGGCGTTTTTTGAATTGTTTTCTTAATGTTAAAATGTTTCGGTTAAGTTGAGATTTCAAGTGGATTTAGTCAAGTCGGTCTGTTCATCTATTTATCCATTCGTATTCTCTAGTCTACTATCAGTACCGCTGATCGAGACATAAGCAACAACTAAAAGGAGTAGAGTCAACTTCATAGGCTCTCTCTCTTACTACTAACTTATGCCTTAAAACAGACTTTTAACTGAAAACATGAACAATACATGAAAATGATACGAATATGGTTCCGTGTGTCACATCCATTGTTCTGCAGGCAAGAAAGTAAACTAATATTTATCTCGGAAGTCGGGTGTTCAAAATTCGTGTAACAATTTCGAACACAGTTCTCTTTCCTTGTTTTGTTTACTTTGTGTTGTTTGCAAATTATTGCCACCATTACAATAATAGCCGACACTTTTATCACAGTTAAAATAGTTAAAGCTGTCGTCGTCATGGCACCCATCAATTTCACAAATTTGCTTTTGTAGATACATTCTGTAGTTGTTTGCTGGGACGTGTAGACAGGTTTCGTTTTCTTTATTTTCCCATAGTTAAGCATTCACGAAACTCTAAAGAGTAAAATCTGAACAATTAATTACGAGATTTATGTCTCGTGCATGTAGTTTATTAGGAAGACGCAAATCGAAAGGAGTGGGGAGTAGCAAGAGCCATTAACATGTTTCTGTATATATAGAAACCGCAACATGCACTGCACGCACTGTTCACATCACTTGTGATATGCACGGTATGAATACAGCTTGTGTGGAAGGGAGATAAAGACAAAATAGAATCTACCTACTCTCTTTGTATGAATCGATTTAATCTAATCCACCGATCTGTCTACTCCATGCCTAGCAATGAGTAATTGCTTTCCATTTTTTTACCAAAATTTGATGCACTAATATATCTTATGGACAAAGGACAAACGCCATTGAAAATAGACGAGCTCGGAGCACTTTGTAACCTCACGTCGTATAATGTCGTATTTGGGGTAAGTCGTTCCGAATTGATTTAGGGTAGTTCCAGTTTTTTTTTCATTTTCTTTGATTGTGTTTTTATGAAAAAATGTTGCAAAAATTCAATTCAAGTCGTGTACTTACGTACGCACGCATACGTGTATATTAAGCTTTCTCTGACGCCTAAAACTATGCAAATAAGATAAAAAACGTGCAGAAAACTGTCAAAATGAATTTACAGACTTCTCATAAATACACATTCCCGCGTAGGCGAACAATTTAGTGTGCGTGAGCCACTAGGAGGCGACCTTTAGAAAGTAGTTGTAAACGATATTCTGACAGCTCTTGTTAACTAGTGTTAACTAGTTAACCCATTGTTAAGCTGCACTCTCTCAATAGACATAAATAGAACGTAGCTACAATTGTTTGCTATAAATAAATGAAAAAACACGCATATGCAACGCTGGAATGTTATATCAAGGACTCCTCTATTTGATGCTCTACAGACGGGGACAACTTGAAAAACATGAAATTTCAAAATGCAAATGTCGTTTACTGCAGTGAATACTTCAATATATAATCACATTCAACTTTAGATAAGTTTTTTCTTTCTTTCATTCACTGCCTTGAGTAAATCTTTTTTAAAGGTTACTATATATTGAAATGTTTAAAGAGTTTAAGTATAGTTCATGCAAGAGTTCTTTTCCTGGCTTTACTTATACATACCCAAATCTATACCTATCTATAGTTAAGCCAATAGTCCGACATAACAATTTGTAAACTTCTAACTAATAATTGAGACAATGCAGCGTTAAGTTTGTGTTATACCGGAAGGAACTGTTTAGAAAGAAATCGAATTCGACTTTAAGCTTTTGCTGGTTGAGCAAGTAAAGCGTTGCTAAGTCATTTAAAATACGAAACTTCGTTTCGGTTTAATCGGCGAATATGCGAACCCATGTACTATCAGTTCGCTCCATGCTTCGTGAACAAGTGTCTACAAGATCTTAACATGCTTCTTGGCTTTACACATATGATGTCGAGCAAAGGCAATAACGGCGCCACTTTGCCACACAAGCAAACATCGTACAGTCTCGCTTGTTTGGTTATAATGGAAGTGCAAATGCGTTAACATAATCATACATTAAAAAATGGAAAAGCACAAGACAGAGAACTAACAATAATGGCATGATGTTAAAGTGGATGGGAGTGGGTTATTGGTGAAGTTGTCGTTGTGGATGCATGCAGTTTTACTTTCAAGTTTTTAAATTGGTGAATGTCAGCAGCATTCCGTTTGAATTGAAATATTTCTTAGAAATTCATATATTTTTATTCCCTCTGCTACTACTGGAGTAAAGTGAAAACAGCTTTTCGCATTAAAAGTCACAGCACGAAAATAATTCAAAAGAAAATGAAAATATCAAATATTGCTTTGTGCCACAAGACATAAAATTATTTTAAAAGATTCATTTCCTAATAAATTACTAATCACGTTATTGAGTTAATGTTTTATGAGGGGAAAATCGTGCTCATGCAATTCTTAAACTTGATCTGAAGCCATTAACTAACCACCCATCTCAAGTTTCAGTTTTCTTTCTCAATATCCGCTATCCAAACTCCAAATCCAAAATGGGATGGCAAGGATGGCAAGCTTAGTTCATAAGAATGGGGAAATGGGATCAATAGTACAAAGAACATCTAATATTTTCATAAAAGAGAAATAATGAGTTGTCATCCCACTTCATCGGTGGGTATAAATATTGAATCTGCTCGTAAAGGAAAACAAACGGAATATGCTCCAGAAGAAATGAACACTAACTGGCATATCGGTACATTCGGGCTTAGAGATCCCTAATGTTGCTAAGATTACCGTTACTAGCTTGCTTACTCTATCTGTCTTTATACGGCAAATATTTCCGTGATTTTAAAAAGCTGGAAAGCAGTGATGAAAGAAAACAATTATTTCTACTCTAAAGGTTGCTTTTGAAAAAGTTTAAAATCCACCCAGGAGTAGATTTGCGGACTAAAGACTTTCTGTGAAACATATTAAAGCGAATATTATTATCATTACAACACTTTTTACCCATTTTACGAGTACTTAAAAATCTCCTCCTTGTATTGCACATATAAACCAGCAAAAAAATTTAAGCAACTATTGAAAGTTCTTTTCGTTTCGCAGCGAATCCGGGATACCTTTCAATCAAGCGAACGTAAAAACTTAAACAGCTACCTTCAGCCATCTTTCCTTTATTACAAGTTTAACTTGGCTGTTCGAAACCAAAGTTATATATAATAATAGTGGAGAAGCAAGCAACTTTAGTTGGCAAATTTAGTTTGCTGCCTCCACTTTTGCCATTCAAAGAATTCGGGATGGAGAGAGGATGGATCGGATGAAAAAACTACTTTTGCCTAATAATTTCAGATTTTCACGTCGTCAAGACCTCAAGAATACACGTACGCTTCACAATTCGCCTGAAGAGTATTTGTTTGCGTTTCAATGTGTCCGGAAATACAAACGCAAAATTGTATATATTCGCATACACACACACGAAACGTATTCTTCGTTAATATTTCCAAGTGAATTTGTAATTTTCTTCTCATTAATGTATTAAAGTATGCGAATACTTTATGCGCATGGTGTAGTGTGCAATTTTTTAATTAATGCATGCGTTCAGAATACGTGAACACGGTTGCACGTGTGCATGACTGCAAATGCATGCGGTTGAAGGAACTTCAATATTTATAGATTAATTATACAAGGAGAAATTACGTTAAACAAAAAAATTATAATAAGTTTACACGAAAGTGCTTCTGCATGTGTGCGTATGCGAGTCATTCTGTTTACACCAACAAAGTGGTTATTAACCAATTGCCTGTTTTCACGGATTGAATTAACACAAATCGATTATTACACAAAGCAAAAGCATTTAACTCCGCCCGGATGGACGTTTCGAGCAGCGAGCTCGACAAATTTTGCAAACATGGAAGCGAAGTTAAGTAGTTAAGATCGCAACAACCCAACAAAGAAGTCAACCCGTGGCCGAATGATCATATATGCTAACACTACATGTTCTGCCTCAGCCCTTAATATTTGACTGTGTTTGTGCACTGGTTGTGGACTGGTATTTATTGTTAAAGAATGCGGCTAAGTTTCCCTATTTTCGGTTAGCGATTTTCGATAACCTGTTGTTTGGTCAAACTTTCATTTCTTCTTTCTATTCATCTGCCTGACAACGTCTTTCAGTTGAAAAATTGTTATTGAATCACGATTCATATCCGAATTCATATTGGGGAAAGTCCCGGCCAGTGTTAAATAACGGCACTGGCTCTACAAACAAATATCTTTTTCCCGTTTCGTCATCAGAATCATTTAATAACACATTCTTTCATTCATTCATTTTGCATGCAGTCGATGAGATTAGTAAGTGTTTGTATCCAGTATGACAGTACAGTTACTTAAAATGCGTTTAATTCCAAAGCATTTACAAGCCGTTCAAAATGAACAGAAGGGATAAATTAATGCACCAGCCATTGCGTATTGATTTTAATTTAAGGTTATAATGAATGCGTCACTAAATCTGTGTATACGTGTGCCTAAAGCAAGTCATTGCATGCTGGAAAAGAGAGACAAAGAAAGGGAGAAAGGGAGAGAGAGAGAGACGGAGAAAGACAGTGGGAAACTTAACTATAATTAAATATGAAAGTTTTGAAATAAAAATGAAATAAAAATCAAGTAAATTAGTCGCAAAATCATTTCATATTAAAAAGTCATATAATAATTTGAACATTTTTGAGTAAAAATCTGCATTGGCCTTTGTTCAGAAAACTTTTGAAGGTAAATAATTAATTTGATGAAAAACTTTTGCGAACCCAAAGTGTTTGGTTACGAAAAATAACTTATTCAAGCTGTGAGCCGTAAAACTTAAATCCTCGGAAAGTAAACGAATGAAAAAGTTACACAGGATTTTAGTGCAAATGCTATTCACCCATCACTTCAAACAATAACTCAAAACTAACTCAGAGTAGGTCAATGGGTCGGCTAAAAAGTCTTTTCACCTTTGTAAATATTAGAGCAAAAATTGCGGTTGTGAAAGGGATAAAGTATTGAAAATATTTGCGGCAGTTTTTCAGTTGTTATCTGACGGTCGTTGCAATTTCCTAACTGCGCTGTCAGTCCATAGCAACAATTTTTGTCGCGACTATTTTCGCGAGGTTCATGTTCACCATCGTCAAATTCAATGCAGTAAAAAAGCTTTGAAAACTAATCGTTTTAGTTAAGCCATTAAGTAAAGCAAAAACAATTTCTAAGAGATCTTTGGCAAGAGGTTTGCACCGAAATGAGAGCAGTCCTCTTGTAAATACTGCCAATGATTTATACAACTAGCTTTACAACAATTTTCGACCCGCTCACTTTATGAATGAATTTAATATAAAGAAGAAATATTTTGTACCCGCGATGCCTTGTAAGAGAAATGTGTTGTGATAAAACATTTATCAACTGAAAGCGCCCTCCTTTTTATTGACCTTTTGCAGGTAAAGCCCACGTTTTTCGTATAACATAATATCGTACGGGGTCTAATGAAGACTCCACAAAGCATGCGTACAGATATACAGGAACACCGGTCGCTTCCTCATTCATTCTTAACGCAAATATCTCAAGCACAGCTAATGCGCTTTCATTAGCAAATGAGCTCAACAATTGCATAAACGCTTTAGCCAAAAATCTTAAATGACGAAAATGCCGCCCGAGGTTTTCATTTCCAATTTTGCCAAGTCTTGTACGGAACCTATACGCACTAAAATGCGTCCAACTAAAAGTTTACTTTAAAAGTCGCAATTTTCTCGGCTAGAAAATGGGAAAAAAGCTTCCACGTTGACATTTTCCAAGCCTACATTAATATTTTTTTAGGTAAGTTGGAAGTGAAAGCTGATCGCATTAAATGAGACCATGCAAGTCAAGAGTTTTACAATTGCAACTCTTAATTAAAAATAGAATCCTTAAGACGTAACACCACGACGGCAGTCTAAGAAAGCGTTCCATTAATAAGTTTTCTTCGGATGGAAGGAAAGGTAATGGAAAAATAATATTCGAGAAGGGTTTGTTAAGCATAGGTTTACCCAGTAAAAAAACAACTTTTTTTGAAGAATGCTAAAAGCCGGCTAACCTTGGAGTTATCCTTGTCCACGTCTGTGAGATGCAAGGTAACTGTTGCAAATTTGAATCTCAATCTGAAAGCAAAAATCGTTATGGCATTTTTTAGAAATACAGATTTGGAAAAGTTGAACGTTCGATCAACTAAAGCGCAAATTTTTTCTTGATAAATAATGTTTCAATTATCAATATTGTTATTATCAATTTAACCAGAGAAATAAATTGCAGAAATAAAGCACAAGCACTAGCGCCTAAGGCTATCTATCGGCTTTATTGGAAACTCTACCTCACTTGAGATTTGAATACACGATAATTGAATTGAGTCGAGATCCTTTGCCTACTCGGCCACTCAGGCGGAATAATATTTAAATTAATCTATCGAAACGTTCTACGTCCGCCTCCAAACCTACTGAACAAAGTTTCAAAGAAAAAGTTAATAATTCTGAAGCTATGCTGTATCTCGTTTTGCAAAATCGTATTCTGAGAAAAGTGCTGCACAACTATGCTCCGAAAATCAAATTTTTCAACCATTCCTAATTTTGCGATGCGAGCAAACATCTTAAGGGTGGCCATTGAAGTCAATGGAATTGAAATTCTTTTGCAATTTTTTTCTGTGCGAAACTTTCTTCTAAAGTTCTTTCATTTTTCAGTTTTCAATATTTTCAGTCGATGTGCGATTCCTCTCAATATTTTCATACGTGGCGTGGAAAGTGAAAAAGATAAAGTATGCAAAGGACCAGAAGGAAATGTCTTTTCTTTCTCTGTCTTCTCTATCTGTTAGTCACTTGTAATGCGTATTTAAAAATCACCGCAAGGCGAATGTAAATTTCTTAGTTGTTTTTGATCTCGCACGCTTGACATGCTAAAGTTAAAAGGTTAACGTGAAATATGTTTTTTATGTAAGCTCGTCTAATATTCTCATAGATAGTGACGTGTGTACAAAATTTTAGTACTCAAGTGTTGTCTCAAAATCAAAATAACATTCTCATGTTCTTTTTTTTTTGTCTTTTTGTTTTTGTTTTTGTTTTTTCTATCTAGACACATCATACATACTTATGAGTAGTACGTGCGCAGTACATAGCATGGCTGTATAAAGCTCGCCAAGCATGATAAATTATTTACCCAGTTAATGCATGCATATTATGTGAACATGTATTGCGTGTCACCTTAAGAAATGCTGGCTGTTTGCATTGCCAGTCGTTGTTCCTCCTTACTGTTATTGTTCATTTTATGCATACATCAGAGGAAAAAAGAAAACAATTCTGTGATAGTGTATTCCACCCCCCTCCCTTTTTCCTTTTCCTTTTCCTTTTCTAGTTCCTCTTTAATACTTTACTTTAACTTAATATGTTAACGATGCAAATGTTCTTCATGGGAGTTTCATCTTGGCTTTTTATGAGATTTCATTAAAAATATGTAAATTGTATGTGACAATGAATCCTATGCACTTATTGTTGTAAAATCAAAATCAAAGTCAAAATCAAATTCTATGCAAATAATACTGAAAAGGCCTTTAAGGTATATAAGCGCCGCAAGCCTGAACAGATAAGTATATGAAAAACGATGTTTTGTTTCGCTTGCTAATTGCAGTTAATCCAGTTCACCTTTGGCATCGCTCGGCATGCTCGGCGCAGTCTATTCATATGGCTTTGGTTTGCAAGAAGAAAAGACGTTGGCAGCGTCGCCTAAAAAGCTGTTAGCGATAAGTGTGCATGTCATAAAAGCCTTAGTTTGAAAATGTCGCATTAATTTATCGTGTGTCTGAACTTTGACCCGTATTTCTGGACATTGTAGATGAGAAGACGAAATTAAGAGAAAAGTATTGCGTAACCCTCTCCGTAAATCTCTCAATTTATAATATTATCGACGTCGTATTTACTCCTGTGAATGATGTTTACCCCTTAGAAAGTTATAAGCCATGCACGCTACCTTACCTTGTATTCTGTACACGATTGGCCCGCAGTCGTGAAACAAGTTTAATAAGTGCATGTATGATTATCAAATCTTTGTATTATGTTGCAAATTGAGTAAATAAATTGCAATTTTAATTATAATAATCTGTAAATGAGCCCTTACCATTCAATATGCGGCAACGACCATTGCGCAATAATAATCGTATACACCGAAGCATCGTAGATTTCTGCATTACTTGCTGCTTAAGGATTTGAATGGAATACCATACGTACCACAACTACAAACAACATGTAAATAATTAATGAAAGCTAATGAAAGCATACAAGAGAGTAGAATACACTGGTAAGTAGCACTGCAATCGAGCAAATCTGAATTCATAATCACTGGCTATTCATTAGGTTATCCCCCATTCAATTATGTGATAAATGCATTTTTTCTCAAATAAATTAAATTTCGTTATCGGACATTGATTCATGTCTTTTTTCAAATAAGAAAGTTTGCATTTCGTGTTCTTCCGCATAACTGCGGAAAGGATGTCTTGTCACTTATGTAAGCCAATGTCAACAAATGTAACTTATACACTACATGCCACCGATTTTGCTAGTTTTGATCACTTAATTAAGATTTTTGAAGACCTCGCCTTCTCATTTCGTATGCTTACGATTTGATAAACCCAAACCCAAAACCAAAGGCACAGTTTCCATTCGAAACTTTCCGACAATGCCCACTGAGGCCTTCTTCTCCTACTTTTGATCTAGGATTCATTTACTTCGTCTAAATAAATTGTAATAATTGTGTTAAAATTAAGATTTCAAAAATTTCACCCATCACCCTAACACCATTTATTCGTTCCTCCGTAGATTCTCTTTTTTAGGTTTTTTTCAGAATAAACTTTCCTGCGTAATGATTGGATGCTGTTTTAATTAAATAAATAAATCACTCAAAAATGTAATTTTCTTTACAATTTCACATGTAATGTCAGGAACGAAAAAGGTGGCTTTTGTAAAGAACTGTTCGCTGGAAAATGAGATTATTTTTAATTTAAACACAAACATGTATAAAATGCTTCTTAATTATTTTTAATAGCTTACGGCTTTCTTCTTCACAAGCGCTTATCAAAGAAACAAAGAGAGCGAAAGGATTTACATAATTCCCTTTTGCAAGCCGTAATGCTCGTGAAATGCGTTGGAAATTTTAGCCCTGGAACAATAAGCGAAGAATTGCTGTTCTTTAATATAAATTGTGAGCCGTTCCAGTACATACAGCTAAGTATGTACGTACAGCACGCATTACAAAAGATTGACAATACTTCAAGTTTCAAAGACAGCGGTAGGGTTCTTGCCAGGTACACACTAACGCTCAGCTCGCTCGACTTTTTGTAAATTTTGCTTCTATCTCTCGGCGCCTATGTAGATTATACGAAATTTTCTTCTCATTTTTTTCTTAACCGTTTATATGATATGCATGTGCAACTATGATTAATGAATAGTAATTTTCTTCTGAAATATAAATATAACAAGGATATCGTTAGATGTACAACTTCGTTAGGAGCTGGTGTACAGGGTATGTTAAGTTCGCGCGGATATATCGAACGTTTAGAAGGGTTTGGGATAGACACAGCCTTTATTATACTGATCGATTCCCAATCACTTTCTGAATCGATCTAAGCTTGTCTGTCTGTCCATCCGTCCGTCTGATCTCAATCCACGTATTTTATGTTCATCCCACAGGTCGTCATTTTTGAGATCTACTGATGAAATTCGGTACACTGAGGCGTTTTGGCACAAACGCGAAAGCTATTGAGTATTGTTTGGCCCTTTCGCCTCTCAAATAACTATGAGTAAAAATAGAACTGAGGCTTTACTCCAATGCTACGAAAAGTTGCTATTCTTCCTGCTTTCTCTTCTGCAATCAATTAAAGTAAAAGAACATTTATCATCTTCATTATCTTCATTGTTTGACATGTTTCTTGCATTTGGCTGGATAATATAGAATCGGTAATCGGTACTTTTTTATATTACCGTTGGTTAACTTTTGCTTTTATTGTATGTGTTGACGTATTTACAAATGACATTTTCTGCTGTCCTTTGAAATATCAATATTCTTTGAATACAAAAAAAAAAAAAGAAATGAATACTTCTTTCCCTTTCTCTCGCCTTGTCTGTCCCTCTCTCTGTATTTTCGAAAAACCACGTAAAGAGATAGAGTGTACATCAAGTGCAGCAGAAACCGTGGAATGGATTGACAGGGCGGGACGGTTATGCACAGTTTGGGTTTAATTATGATTAAACATCACGAGGCCTGAGCGGATATGTGCACATATACACAAACAATTATTATATTAATATTTATTTATAAATGCAAGGAAAAGAGGTCGTATGCAAATAATGGAACATATGCACGCACTTTAATGCGATGGACAATATCGCACACCTGAGGCTTATGTCGATGAGCAGATATATTTTGTTCGCTTTTTATTTATATTTCTTTGCGTGCGCCATTGCAAGACGACGATGAAAAAGCGCTAATTACGTCGTTTTATTTGCAAAATACGCAAACGATCTGTAAAAGTCACAT
Source organism: Glossina morsitans morsitans (assembly GCA_001077435.1). Classification (NCBI taxonomy): domain Eukaryota; kingdom Metazoa; phylum Arthropoda; class Insecta; order Diptera; family Glossinidae; genus Glossina; species Glossina morsitans. Next base: position 4,997 of record CCAG010011760.1, on the reverse strand, counting down.
TAAGTATACATATGCATATGTACATGTATATATATTTTTGATATGTGATTCCGATAAGCTAGAAAGCATTACGCAATCATCTATTGCCTGATTTCGTTGAAAAGTTTGAAAGAAAGCGAAAAACTCTGCATTTTTGGTGAGACTTCGTAGGAACCCTTTCAGATTTCGTAGTAATCGTTGCGTAATCAGTTAACCAACCAAAACGTCAAACAGTATTAAATGTATATTATATTTAGTAGCTTTAGGAACAGAGAATATTTACGTCATAGGATATATTTCATAAATACAAGACAACCACAATTTTTCCGCAACACACGTAATCAATAACGAAGAATATTTTGAAAAGTCATGAGTACAAAAAAGAAGAATCCACCAAAAGGTGCTAAAAAGAATGTAGGTGGTAAAGGCAATGAAGAGAAAAGCTTGACAAAGGTTGATAGAAAGTTTTATGAGCTGCAGATAGCGAGCATTAATAGGAATTTGGCGACAGCTAAACGCCGCTTAGCTTATTTAGAGATACGAAATGAGGAGCTTGAGAACACTATTGCTAAAGAAGAGCAGGACGAGTTATTCGCCCAATTGCAGGATGACATGGAGGCACGCACTAAAGAGATATTGACACTGGAAGGGTTTATTAATGAAATGCTTAAAGATCATAAGAGAAAGGAGGACGAATACGTAGCGCACATAGGAGACTTGGAGAAAAAGTACAAAGCAATGCAAAATCAATTAAAATCCGACATTAAATTGTTATCGGGAAAATTGGCCACGCTCGCGGAGTTCCAAGTGGAAAGAGATCGTATTCTAGAATTATATGAGAATCAGAATTTGGAATTGGAAGCGATGGAAGCGGAAAAGAAAATCCAAGAAACTGAGTTGGAAGAGAAGCTAATTGTAGAAAAAGAAGCCATGCGCAAAGAAGTGTCTACGGAGATAAGTAAATTGGTCGAAGATTTTATGCGTTCAACTGAAATACGTAATGCGGGCTACGTGCGGCGGATTATGCGCGAAAACGTTGCTCTGCAAACAGAACTAAAAGCTGTCTTCAAAAGGTATTTCGAGATGAAGGAGCTGATTGGAGACGCCGAGCAACGAGAACATCATCTACGGACGGAAAATCAAACCTTTAGGGATCTAAAAGAGCAATTGCTTCGCAATGCGAACAATAAGCATAAAATCATTGAAAATTTAGTCTCCAATTATGAAAAACTGAAATCGAAGTATATTGAAGTGTCAAAGTATCGTAAGCTTTATGAGGATTTAACGAGACGATCTGATTGCGATAAGGAATGTAAAATGAAGACTGAGGCAAGATTGAAAGTGCTTAAGCAGCGCATCGAACTTGTTGAAACAGAAAAAAACAAACTGATGAGTAGTAATCAGAGACTGGAGATTGACGTTCAACATCTTCGTGGCACGATCAACAAGGCAAAGGCCGCTATTTTAAGCTATGCCGACTCGAGGGATTACCTCAAACAAACCTATAGAAAAGTAAGCGTAGACAGTTTTGATACGGAACAATACATCGAAGCGGAGCGTCGAGATTTATTAAAAAGCCTTCAAGAAATCTTATGTGCGCACATGCAAGAGAGTGAATATATTCGAACGCCCTCGGTTGAAACATTACAACGTTCAAAAAGTTCTATTTATCGAATCGGCGATGTTGGATTCGTTCCATTAACCCAACCATCTTTAATGGAATTATTCAAAGAGACTCGGCCACCACAAGACGCCCTAACTCCTACTGCAGATCGAAGGATTGGACAGTTAGAGCGTGGCTTGTTTATACCAGTGGAACGTCAAGTTGACAATACATATTTAATCGATGTTGAGATTGGGTCCGATTTATTTGTGTCTTCGTCGGGACCCGATATAGTAGACGAAGTTGAGGAAGTAGCTGACGAAGAAGAAGGGGAGAGTTCAAGTGAAGATGAAGTTCCTGCTTTCTCGTTGAGACGCGCAACAGAGAAAAGAGAGAGCAAGCAATTAATAGTTGAACAGACAAGTTCGATCGTTTATTCGTCCCCGAGTGCTGAAGAAGTCATATCACGTTATTCTGTTTTATCTTCGGATTTCTTGGAAACAATCGAAGAAATTCAAATTGAGGAAAGCATGTAGTTATGTGTGTGCACGTATATTATTTTAATTATATATTTATATATATATATTTGTATTACGTGCGCATTTTGCGAATATGTTTGCATATATATTTTGTGAATATATTGCAATAGAATAAAACAAGGCTTGAACAAAAGTAATCAGTAGCTAGCAAAAAAAAAAAAAGGAAGAAGAACAGGTAAGTCTCTCGCATCGCATATTCATATATAATGGAAGTCGGTAAGGACGACTTGCGAACTTCTAATATAAATGTAAACAACGTTCTTTCTACTACTTAGCATGTGCTTGTTAAACCTACCAAATAAAGCTGGCACCCAAATGCTCCGTCACGAAAATGTAAAGTGAAGCGTAAAAATATGAAAAACGCGGAGAAACGTTTCCATCAGAGTTTATTTCTTAGAAATTCTCCACTGATGTGCCGAAATATCGCATAACAGCGAAAAACTTTTGCAGATCGAGGCAGGTCGAGAAAGTAAAAGCTGAAACGTTTATCAACTCGAATCCTCCCGCAATCAAATCAAGCATAGCAGAAACTAGGCTATAGGCTATAATTAAAGGATGCATCACTTCTTGCTTCTTACTATTTGGAAGAGAAAAGCGGAAGTAAATGAATGATGAAGTAAGTGTCTGTTAGAACGGAGTATCAAATTTTTGTTTCGCAAGGAAAGTTTTCCACGCAGAAGCTAAGGGGAGGAGGCCTTTTCTCGCCTGTAATAACCTTACCACTAGGCTAAGAAGTATGAAAGAGAGAAGAGAGTCAGTTGTGTCGCTATTTTCTTCTCGAATATTGGAAAATGTTTGCCATGATAGGTCTTATCGGAGACATTCCGCACTACCACGGGTCTCAGATGCCTTGTGCTTTCGTTTGAGTAAATTGGAAAGGAAAAGGCTTAGACGAAGGCTTCTTCAAGAAAATTGGCGCATGTATTCGACAGAAATCACAGCGCATGTATCTTTGCTAAGGCGCGTCGATTTACAGTTTGCGAACAATTTTACGTATGAGAGAAGCATGTATTTTATACGCACTAATTTTCGAATTAAACGGAACATATGTCCATTTTATGGAAAGGTTTCTGGTGGATAACAATACGGTTCAACTCATGAAGAAGGTAAACATTGGAAAAGAATAGGGAAAGGATGCAGCTATAAGAACGCGCTATCGTCCGTTAATTCCGAATAACAGACGGGGAAACTGCGGACGCAGCTCTCTCTCCTTCTCCTGAGGGTAAACTGCACATAAATTTTTTACAATTTCGCAGAAAAAAAGAACAAAAATGAATTTCATATTTATTTTTATTTTACTACTCCGTTATTGACTATTTGAAATGAATCTAATGATTTGCAGACGTGCTTTAATATAACTACGGAAACGTGACCAAAAATGTTAGTGAGAGAGAATTTTTGCCAATTTTTATGCAAAATCGTATTTCTTTTTCTATTTTCCAATTAATATAAAATACGTTTTTATTGATTTTTTTATGTTCCCCATGTCACTTAATTTAGAAGCTGTTTTCATCAATCATTCCGGAATTTCCACATTTTTATTATTAAAGAAATTTTTATTTAAACGAAACCTTTTCTGACTTTAGAAGTTTGCGAATTATGTCAAATTAATATTGTACGGGTATAAAAATATTATCATTTCATTTGGAAATGTGTGTGTAACAAAAATATAGAAACCATTTAAGCAAATATTTATTTCGTTACCGACATTTGCGTACGTTTGGTGTGCGTTTACATCAATTCGTCTCCCTCCCTCGCCCTCGCGGTAAAACCGCAAAGCACTAAAACTAAAAAAGACCACAGTGGCAATTGATTGATGTTGTTGTGCATTTTGCATCTATTTTAATGTCTCCCAGTCAATGTTTTTTTTCTTCATTGTTTGTTTAGCATATTTCAGGTTCTTGATGGCATCATTTCATAAAGTTATCGCCGTTTGCGTTCGCGCAACTTCCACCACTTTGTTTACCTTCTAAACAGACATCATAAACTGTTTATGGGTCATAAACAATAATACAAATACGTAAACATAAACATGAATTCCGTCAACCGCACATTACTATGGCCGACAACTATTACAATCTAAACCAACAACAACTTTGTGGTGTTTCGCATTTAATTAACGCGAGATGAGGGAAAAGCAAAAAATAAAGAAAACAGATATAAATAGTTATTAGATGTATCTGTGTGTAATTGTGCTTGAATTCATAATTTTTATGTTCTTCCCCCCACCTAAAAGCACAATTTCAAATGCGAATGAATGCTTGTACGTTGTATTGTATACACTTGTTGTATCCACATTAACGGAGAGGGGGATGGGCAGGCGGACGGATGGAACTTGCAGAACTTGAAATATTACGCTGTCCAAGAATACATATACATGCCGTGTGCTCGCTGCTCACATAAGCAGAAGGATAAATCCACTATACCACCGTTCTTTGGTGACTAATAGAAAAGAAGGCTATTTAGAATATATTGATACCGATGAGGGTATCTCTTGGAGTAGCCTGTTCACAATAAATACAAAGCTTCACCTGAGGTAGTTGTGATAGCGTACAACTTGTTTATGATACCTTGCTTTCCGCTTCATTCCGCTTGTAGAGCCTCCATACATCAACGACTTGATCAGTTATGTATGTCCATTTCTGCTAAAGATGATTAACCTAAAAATTTACATGTACAGTTGAAATTTGATGCAATTTTCCCCGTTAGAAATTTAAATACCGATAAGGACTCTTTACCTCGAGAGGCGACTGCACATGTCAACGTACTTACCTCGAAATAACTTATAGTACACTAATCTAAAGAAGGTTACATAAATGCATTTTGAAATGGTCTCAAACCCCGATCCGGCGATATGCCCTCACCGCCCTAGGGCT